>LQRL01045959.1:1680-29073 GCA_001703475.1 Hydroides elegans | reverse complement strand
GTGCTAGAGGTCCTTAGTTCGAATCTCGATTAAGACAAAACAAATCATAAACAAATGTGCAAATTATGTTTATTAACTTGTTTTCTTGTTTATTAGGCTAGGGAAACCGAAAGTTGTTGAATAAAGTGGTCAAATCAGTCAAAATAACTTATGTGACTTATGTTTACTTTAGTTGAAATTGTGTGCACATTCATTCATATCTCAAATGGGCCTGTAGCTCAGCGATAGAGCATCAGACGCGTAATCATAAGGTCTTTGGTTCGAATCCCAACTCATACAGACAAGTACTATAATGATACTATTATAAACTAGTATGATAATATTTTGACTGGAAATTGTTTGAATAATTTGATTCTTGTTTGATTTTGCCGGCTTCACTGATTTTTGAGAAGCGGGCCATTCGTACTCCGACGGACACATTTCTAGTTCTTTATGTTCTATGATGAAAATTGACATACATGAACATTAATTTACTCAACATTTCAAACAATGTTTCCGTATGAATGTGTTTACATACTATTCATAGATTATTAATAAAGTTTGTTTGAGAAACCTATATTTTAAGTAATTTACGAACAAAAAAGTAGAACGAAAACAAAACTTCAACATTGCAATAAAACATACCCGATGTATAGCTTTTATTTGCGTAGCCAAGTGTATAAAAGCGAAAAGTAATAACCGGTACATGGTAATAAAAACAACGAGAATTATTCATAGCCTATACATTAACTTCAGTTTATACAAAATAAACAAACAATCCGTATTTGTCCTGCAAATTGTAAACACTAAAATTTGGCACAATTCAAACGCAGTTTGGTAAAACAATTTTGAGCAGACCACAAATTGTAACAATATTCAATAGAATGCACACATTTCTAAGAGCTCAACCTTTATTTCAAAACGTAATAAACTTTACGACGTTAAAACAAGAAATAGAATAAGCAATGAAAAAAACAACTTAAAACTAATAAAACTAATTATCTGATAGCATACCATTTCAAAATGTAACATTTCACTCGGAGAAAAAGTACATTCAGTATTTGCGGGAGACTTGGATTTTGATTTCTAAAATTGTATAGAATCTACCCCAGTCAGCAGTAATAAATTCAAGTAAACATATATCATGGATAAATCTAAATTCGCCATACATATTCTGAACACGTTATAGACTTCTACAGTATATAACATTATATACACAGGGAATATAAGAATATCACAAAGGAACTTTATTGCTAGATATATTGTTTTTTTGAAAAACATTTTTAAAAAAAGCTTATACGTTTTAGCGAGCTCACAGTCTAATACTAATCATGGTAAAATCAATGAAATCGATACGAACATATTGATTTATATTTACATTCATATCACATGCTTTGATTTTACGAATTATTTCATCTAGGCAAAAAATTCATGCTAGACATCGATGAATAATTAAATTTTCCACGACAATATAACTGATGCTAAACCTGAAATTACAGACCACGCTTAAGGTTTATACTAACTAGGCATTAACTGCTTAACTTCAGTAACCAATATCACATCTCGGTTTTCGAATATAATAATATACAGAAATCGAGCAAACATTCTTGTAGCCGTGTAACCCAAGGCGTATTATCATAATGTGTTAGCATTACTACAGTTAGTAAAGTCTCAGTCACAGTTATCATACGACGAAGTCTGACTCCGTTAAACAATAACCGAGCAAAAACATCCGCTTGCTTCAGTTTTTTTCACTAATCACAATACAAAGACTTTGACTTATACATCGGAGTGTCCTAATCTCTGGTTTTCCGGTTCATCTTCGAAATCATCGTCGATCAAATCAATGCTGTCCCTCATGCCGCCTTTGAATGTTCCCTCGCGGCGCATCTCTACATCGGGGATGTCACTCACCTGGAATGCAGGCATATCACATAATTGAAGGGCTCCGTGCAACATTGTGTTAAGTCTGAAATTGATGTTTCGAGAAAACTCAAGCTAAAGATATTGAAACAAAACTGAAGCCAGCATAGCTATTTATTGGCCGATTTCAATGCAAAAGGTATGTTGTGAATGCATTTTCTCATGCGCATTGCAATATGAAAAGATATTGTAAGAAAACATAGCAATAAAGTTTTATTAGTGAAAAGAATGAAAAACTGACCATGCAAGTCTTTAAAACACGTTTCGACTTTTCATTTTTAGCGTGCAACAAAGTGTTATATTCAATTCAATTGGTCTTATACATTTAAAAAAATTTAACACAATGTTGCACGCGAAAATGGCAAAACACGAATCATGCTTAGTAAATAAAACACTTTGTTGCACGGAAACAATCGCTCAAAACGCGCACGCTATATAAGCTATAGTGCGCTTGTGTTAAGTCAATATAACACGATGTTGCACGGAAATATTATGCGAAAAAGTGTGTGCTATATAAAACAACTGTGGCTTGTGTCAAGTAAATAAAACATTTTGTTGCACGCGGAATGTGAAAAACTTGGCACTTAGCACAATGTTGCACTGAAACAATGTTATCTATAGGAATAGATAAGATATGAGCTTCACACAAGTGATAGATAATAGCAGCATGATCATATTCCAGTTAAAAAATCCAAATCATGCTAAGTAGACTTAACACAATGTTGCACGGAGCCCTTCAATTAATTTTTGCAAACAGTACTTTCTAGTTTTTTTTGTGCCAGGATATGGTCTGATTATGGTTGCATGAGCGCCGCCATTACAAATTCGTCATGGGCCTAATGATCAATACGTGCATATTTTGGATGTAATTTCAAAGCCATTTTTTATTTTTACAGCTTGATAGCAACTATAGAATTCTACTGATCCAAACTGATCCAAATCTTTCATAAACATGTTTAAAATGCGTCTATGGAATAAGAGGCATTCTTCTAAGGTTCAAAGGTTCAAAGGTTTATGCAAATCGTCAAAGACACAAATACTTAGTTATTATTTGATCATGCGAAAATATAAATTGTCATACAAAATTGCATTTATATTATATTATATTTAGTTGAGCAAAATGCAAGACAACGTGCACTTGAAGGAACTTTAAATAGGATGTACCATACATATTAAAATAAATAAAAATGTACCAACATTCATAACTAAAACACGCATAGTCGAGCGACTAAATGGTACAAAGCGGTTACATTTAGCTGGTGTAAAAGATGGAAACCGAAAGTGTGTTTCAGTTCCAGAGAAAACTGTGGCTGTCTGAGAAAACACAAGGTATTTTTGGATTTCAGCGTAACAAAAGTTCGAGGCATGTTAATACTGCAGCATGACATATTTAAGCCTTCTTACATGTATGACATACATCTCTTCAATTGATAGAACCCATCTAAAAATGGCAATGAAACTTAACGATAACAATTGCAATAAAATTTCATGCAAGCATTCTAGGAATTTCCTTCTTGCGAGAAAGATGATGCACATATAGAATAGCCTATATATACCGCATGTTCATATCGATTACATCAGCATATGTTATTTTATGACAACATGCTAAATACAATTTTAAAAGCTGCAAAATTCGAGCTTGTCACCTGACACGACTACGAACTGAGCGGGAATGGGTTTCGAGTGTTCCTATATTTACAGTCAGCATTATAGGCATCATCATTTATATTGTCAAATAACCATATTTTAGTTTACTTTTACTCCTCGAGTACTATGACATAAAATGATATTATAAATATGAACAAAATAATTAATTTAATTGAGATAATTTTCAACTATTTTAGAAAAACGAGGTTATTTCTATTATCGAAAAGCCAAGAAAAATATCGTGTCTTTACCTTGGGTCCAGGTGGACTGTAGTGTTTTATTTGGCCGTTGTATAGATGACTAAACCTAAAATAAATAATAGAAACAACATTAATGTGGACACAAATTCATTCCAATGATATATGTACACAATTTTAAAGATAATTTTATATTATACATGTATATAGAGAGTTTCATATTCAAATTATGTTCCGAAAATGTTAATTAAGAATAAGTTTAATAATAAATAATTAATTGTCATTTTTTTTCAATCACCTCAAAATACCCAATTATATTTATACCTGTCATTTGGTTGATGCAGGTACTTATTAAGTATGGTGAAGATGTTGTTGTTTAGATGCTCTATCTTTCTGATTCGGGCTACCATGTCCTTGACGTTCTGAAACCAGCAACATCAAAATAATTCATACTTTTTTACGCGATTGTTTTCGTGTTTTTGCAATAAATTGGATTATTCATATACATTTGTATGATATAAAACAGCAGGAAAATCAAAACAAGTTAAATATTTGAGCCTAAGAAATTTGCATTCTCTTTAACGTTATGCAAGTTAAAAGAGATAAATAAAATGCGTGAAGTCAAGAGTCAAAATTGTGATTTTGAATATACATGTATCAAATGTAGAATCTATAACTTTTTTTTCTATAATTCTACGGAGGAAGAGAACTCCTAATCAACCGTTTTACGTGCATCACTCCCCATAACTAATCCAGTGTCTAATGACACATATCAAACAAAATCTAGGTGTACTCACCAACACTTGTGATGTTCCCTTCTTATCCCCGCCCATCTGGTCTACCCCATGCACCTTGGCCAAGTGGTAAGCGAAATCGGTGATCTGGAATCGACGAAATTGGCCGAGCAAAGCGACTAAGGTAAGGCCGCCCCAGTTCAGACTGTCACCAAATAGCTGCCTGCAGAATGAATTTAGAATGAAGTTAGGATAACCAATTATGACATATAGTTTATGTTTCGAATAGGTAATGTGCTAATTTCGTTTTGTATGAATTGATTGCCACATTTTATAGTGGGCTTTCATAATAAATGCTTAACATCGAAACGATATTTAGAAGTTGACCTTTATTATTATTTTTGTTCCTAGGTTCTTAATATTACCTGTAGGTCATAATTGCATATCAGCAGATAGGTTTATATTAATTTGTTGGACGTTCTGTCCTTTCTTTTTCTTTCATTTCAATATTACATAGATAACTCACTCGACGGGTATAATGGTTGATCCACTGGGAATGCAGAAGATGAACTGGAAGGCACTCCATAACCGGTGAAAGTTTCGGCTTGAGTCAACCTACAACGGAATTATTGCAACGGTCATTAGGGTATCGATTCTTTCTACATTTGTATGGGTTCTATTGGTTGTAGAACCCGACAATATTTGTAATTAAATGGAAGGGTCTATGGTGCTTTCACTGTGCATGTTAATGTTTCGCGATAAGTAAAGGACCAATTACTTGAAATAAATATTCACAACTGTGTGACTCGTCAAAAATTAAACATGAATCCCTACCTGCAAGACACTATGCTCAGGCGGCTCCTCATACTTGTCCCACACACCCTTGTCCTGCTCCAGAAACGCCCTTAACTTCGTCAGCACCATCTCGAAAATCGACAACCCAATACACAACTTCTCTCTCGCCAAAAGACTAGACTCCTTTCCAAAGGCCACTTGTGATTCGGTGCCCTTTTTGCTCAGGGTGGACATCAGATGGCAGGATTTGTATTTGGATTTGAGTTCGTCCATTTTGCGGCTTAGCTCGGCGTCGCGTTTTTTGCGGGCGTCCTTGTCCGATTTGTCTGGGATACAAACAAAGGGCATACATGTAAGTTTTTTGCTGTTTTTATTAATAAATAACTTCATTTATTTATTTATTTGTTCAATAGCAGGTATAAGAAATGACGGTAAAATATGGTGTAGACTTTCATTGAACTTAAAATACTGAAGATGATTTTGTAAAGTTTTTATTATCTTGGTGTCTTCTCAATCCGAATAAGGCTTTTCTCCAATTCGCAATTTCACTTCGATTCCTTTTGAAAGTTAGGGTTTCGAAAATAAGCTTACCCTTGATGGGAACATGTGGTTTTGGAATGATACTTTGGAACAACGCCGCGTGTTTCAGTTCTTGTATCTCGCGCTTTCCCTATAGAGAAAAACATTAGGCCTCCTATTGAAAAATAAATGTCAGCACAAGATTCCTTTTATTTTTAGAGCTACAAGATTTTCAATGTGTTTTGTTTTTATTAACATTCGTAAGTTTATGAAAAGGAAGGGGTGTTCTTTTTAAGAATTTATCAGCATATTTATATATAAGAAAAGGTTCCAAATATAAAACGTGGTATCACTCACGAGTGCATTTTCGAGGTGGAGGCAGAAGAGCACAGCGTTGCCGAATTCCCGGAACGCTTGGAAGACTTTAGTTTGGAGGTCCGAGTACTGGATGATAGGCTTGAACTGTGCCATGTAAAACTCCATGATGCCTACATGGAATGGAATGATGTGATAATCAATATCTTAGGACACAAACAAAGCCTTTGCTTGCCATCAATGAGTAATACTAGGTACACCAAGCCTAGGATAACCAGTCTGACGCAGTCTCGATGATTTAAACTCCGAATGAAAATTTCAGATTATTTTTTAAAGAATCCTGGAATTATTAGTTTGGATAATTTTTGAACATGTGAAGTTAGACGTATTTTGATCGACACGGGTCACTTACCGGGCGACGTATATTCATATTTCGGCAAGTGACACTTCTTTGGGAAGATACCTCCACCCATGAACATCTGAACGTATGGTTTGATCGAGTTGGTGAGCTGCAATTCAAAAGGTTAAATCGAAATGAAACCTGTTTTCTTGATAAAAAAGTATATAAGTAAATTATTTAAAAGTTCAAAAAATCGAAAGGAAATGTATCAGCAAGAGACGAACATTTTCATAATAAATTATCTAACATTTTTTGAGTGACCAATATTACTTTTCGTATTTATATTGCTGATGATGCAATGTATTAAGATAAGAAGCTGTATCCAATTATGTGCAATTGAATTCCACAATATATTAACTGATACACCTTTGGCCCTATACCAAACCATATAATGCCCCCACACCCGGTCGTCTCTAAATGTTCTTCTAGATATTCAACCCTGGTCAAAATTTTCCAGATCCGCCTCTGTATGCATATAAACTCACGATGTTCTTAATGACGTTGAGCAGTTCGTTGATGATAAGCGCGATGTCCTGATAATCGAGCAGATTGGCCATGGCGTGGAAATGAGGTGTTCCGATGAAGGTCGAAAAGCGACCGTAGATCTGGGCGTAGCACTTTGCGAGGACCTGAATCATTGAAAATATGTTGCTTGATATAGATAAGGATATAATTTTCATTTAAGCATTGCACTGAATATTCGAGCATTGGTCGAAGTTATATCTTATTTAATTACTTCACAGTTAACTGTGAATGTTAATTATAGAAAATAAACCTAAATATAGAATTTGTATTTGTTCTATCTGCATTGTTTTGTTTTGAGTATGCTTAAGGTTTTTGTAACAAGATGGTTCTATCTGTTAAGGAAACTAGATATCTAATTAAACTTTTACTGACCTCATGACCCCAATGAGTAGCTTTCATAGTCTTTCCTCCTTTTGCTTTCTTTGTTGCAAACGCTAAGGCAGCAGTGACATACCTATTCAAAAGTTAAAATAAAAGTTGTTATATATACCGGTATGCAATATATATAGACATGGGGGTAAATGAATATAGCAATATCATTCTTTCTGTCGGTACAAAATTACATTATTATAACTACATTGTTAATATGTAAATATGCTTTTTTCTATCATTTTATTGATCAAATCTAACCTATTTGTGGCAGAGTTGTAGCAGTACTGAGGCAAAAAGTCGCAGTTGATTTCGTAAAATATATGCTGCGTGATTCGACCATAATCTGCTGTCACTCGGTGGTTGGCCTCGTGTAGTAACGATTCGAAGCTCGCCATCTCGAAGTGACCGCTTAGTAACCGATGCGCTAGGCGGTTGACTTCTATCATGCCTTCCAATTCCTGTAAATAAAAATATCGTAACTAGTTAAATTATCATTTCTTTAGCAAATCTAAGTATACAGTTTTCATGGGTCTTGAAGACATTTTAAAACGTGTTGATCATTTTTACAGTCTATAGCCTTATAATAATTTATTATATTGATCAAAGTGTACATTTTTTTCCAAAGGTTTCCAAGGACCTTTTTGAGGGAAAATATCATTCAAAATTGATAATAATAAACTATGATTGTTTCTACAAATATAATTGATTCGATCACTTACGACAATTGCACTGAGATCCGAGTTCTCAAACTTCTTGATGGCGTCTTGCAGTGACTTGAGGAAGTTGGTGTTCATGCGTTGTGACACAAGTCTTTGGATATCCACATCTCGACCCAGGATCTAAAAAAAAACATTATATTCTTGACGTTCCCTTTCTTTTTCGTGTTAAACATACAAGTAAATAATACAATTTATATCCCGATTATTATACCGATCAAACAGTTAGCAATACAGAATATGAAGAATATCTACCAAACTTAATATTACCTTTACACTCCTCTGGCGAAGCAACGTGGCGTATCGGTTCTTTGGTGGGTAAGGTATTGTCATTTTTTCCTTCTTACAGAGTTCTCGGAATGTACGGTCCAAATAAATGCTAAAAAACAAGAATAGCATTAAAAAATAAGTGATACTTATCTTAGGTCAAATAAAAGTATTAAAAAAAGACATTAAAACCCTAGGTGAATATTTCAATTTCTTGAAACGACTTTCTTCAAGTTTATTTAATAATAAGCAATTAAAAATGCAAAGTTTCATTCAAAAGGCTATTTTGCTTATCTTGATATTATCAACACAGCGTTAAATGTCACGACTAACCTGCCAGCTAAATGCTTGTAATATGCGTAAACCTGCTCACTCAGTTTGTATGTCAGTTGATCAAACACCAAGTTCACCTAAAAGCAAACCGGTAAATTTGACAAGGTTCATCATAAGAAAATATATTTTTTCTTGATGCTTTAATAACTGTAATTGCGACTTTGATAAAAACTTGTCTACTACAGTGGTTAAAATTACCTCTGCTTCGAGCTCTTCGTACATGTATCGTTGCTTGAAATGTGAGAAAGTCCACTGTGCACTGTCGTTGTATAAATCCATAGGGAACAACAGGTACCTGTGCATATGTGTATATGAATTCATTTATTATTGTTTTAATCAACCTTTTTTCCGTGTAATTTCTCGTAAAATTGGCAGTAAATAATTCGTATAGAACTTCAGACCACGAAAATTGCTTGGACGTACAACTGCATTATCGAAGCTAGCACTAGAATATTACCAGCTTTGACAGGCCATTTACGAATTCTCTAACAAATTTATTGAGAGCGAAATTTTGACGTGTTATGGTCTATTAAATGTTCCCAATACTCACTCCATAGTACGCGGATCACGTGTATCAAGTATGTGATTAGCCAGGATCCAGGGAAAAGACATGTCGATGGGAAACTGGCGTCGCGCTCCTTTTGTTAGCTCCAGGTAGAACTCGCGGAACCAAAATTGAGACAGATCGCAGCACTGACGAACGCTGCCTGGAAGTAGTTAAGAAAATTGAATGTTACCTTATGCAGAGTAATAGTAGGTCTAAGCATTACTTGTATTGATTGACCGTTTAAATGCTTATTTTTTCCGAGTTATTATCTCAAGTACGAAGGAAATTGTATGAAATATTGTTTACACGGGTATATTAACAAATACTTAACATGAAATCGAACTTGCTTTTTGACTATTTTCTTTGGAAAGTTTCGATTAAATGAAGTTTTAGACAAAGTCAATCTAAACCCATAATGCTGTATCGATACTTGTATAATTGTTTTTAAAAATTGTTGAAATACTGACTGCCGAAGTTGAGGAGGTAGTGCCAGTGGAACGACTTGTCGAGGAAGGCTTCGATTTGCTTTACGACGTCCGCCTCAAGATACTTCTTGCCCGTGCGATTCCGATGCAGGAGGCCCTCCAGCATTGTACGCAACATGTACAACTACCGATTGCAAGAGAAAAAATAATAGCTCATAAGATATTAAAAGTTCAAATGTCGAAAATACAATGTGTCGAACGATAAGTTTATCGTGGTGGAGTACATAACATGGAGTGCAATTGTCCTTCTCACACAAATAAATTTCATTAAGAGGAGCCTAAATTGTATTGCAAGTTATATAGATTCCAAAACCTTTTTTATTCACTTAAAAACAGAAATATTATCAGTACCTGTGTGCTAGAAGGACCGATCCGTCGTTCGGGAATCTTGACTTTATAGCCCGTAGCACTGTCCTTCTTGAGCTGTCGCAACGGATCTTTCGTGTGATCAACACCCTCAGCCAAGTCTGAACAGCTGTCTCGAATCGCGTCCACAATACTGAAAATAAAATCGTTTTTTTTTATATACAAAAAAATGACAGCGATTTATTTTGTTTCTAAAAATTTACAATAAACTAGTTTCTGTATTGAATAATGTTTCTCACATGATATCAAATATTTTTTTATAACAATTTTGCCTCGATTCATAAATTTATAAATATAAGTGTTGCTCTTATTAGTATAGAAGCTGTAGAAATCTACCTGGTTAATACATGTCGATCGTGCTTTTTCAATTTTCGCCATGGCTCTCTCAAGTCTACTTGGACAAGTTGCTGAAGTTCTTTGTAGATATGTCTGTTTATGCACCCTGGATAACGAATATCATATTTTATTCAAATCCGAATAATATATTGATAGCATCAGTACTAACTGATTAAGTAAACTACTTCTACACATTTGTAACACCAAGTATGCAGAAATGGCACTTCACAGTATTTTAAATTTTGAGATGGGAAAAAAACTTGGCTACGGTGATTCAGATGGTTTGCACCTTTCTTCATTTACAAAGCCAATGGGAACCTGGCAAGCATACGTGCAGCTTGGCATCCAGAGAAGATCATGTATATACACAAATACACCTACCTACGAATCGCGGTTCCATATCGAGAACAGTTTCTTGCACACTCTTGATCATTCCGATCACTTCGGCCAGGGCGCTCTTCTCGGCATGAGTGTAGTTGTACTTGGTCGCCTGAAGAAATTTCAATTAAAATTCAATCAATCAAAACATTTCGACTATTTCTAGGATTTTAACAGTCGATTATTTTGGAACTCATAGATCAAGCAAGTTTTGTGTCGATAAGGAAGACAAGATTTGTGTTCGTTCACGATAAATGTACATAGCGATAAAAAAAGATCTCTTAAAGTCACTCACCTTTTCATAGGCCTCGGCTTCTTCTGGACAGGATCTATTTTCTGAATGATTAGTTGGATGTAAGAGCTTCCATGAGAACTGAAAATAATTTAGAATGTTAATTTAATATAACATATCAAACAAATATGGTATCCATAAACATGTACTCTAATTGTTGTTCTAAAAATGGTGTAGATGTAGACCAACTAATTACTGAGGTGTTCCAATTGCAAAACTCCTACATTACGATTCATAATTTATAATGGCCAGTTTGGCTGATCAAATTGCAAATTGATAAAACTCACGAGTTCGGTGATACGCGAGGTCCATCCGGACAGAGTGCGGAGTGTGCGCAGCGCAAGTGTGTAGAACTTCTCGTTCATGTCACGACCGTCCTCAGCCTATGCAAAATATACCACAAAATGACAGAGTTATGGTTTGTCCAGAAATGTAGGGAGAGACCAAATCTTATATTGAAATTAAAGTGTGTGAAAACATAAAATAACTTAAACCTCAACTGAATAATTTGTTATATATCTCGTAAACGCATTAAAACATAGTTAGGATAAACTTAAGTTAAGACATCAGTTAAGCAAACAATATCCATGGTGTAAACCAATCACCTAACAATTGAAATTCTTGTCAAAATTACATTTGACCTTTACCTTAACATGACTCTTGGTCACTTCCTCGTACACATCCCTATGCCGTCCATGCAGCGCTAACTCGCTCACCAGCGCCATCTGTTCAGCCCTCAATGCGGCCATGTGTTTCAACAGATTCGCTTGACCACTATCTTTTGACGAGGTGCAGCTCGGCCATTTCTCAGGGTCGTAGTTTGGAGTGCGTTCGACGTACTGGAAGGGACCGATCATCATGTCGCCGTATAAGGGGACGGCCTCCAGCTCCTGTTAGGAAAGGGGGTACGCAAATGAGCAATATGAATGTTGAAATCTCAATCGGAGAAACTGTAATTGGCGTCCAAAGAGATTTACGTATAAGCGTTACAGTGTTTCTAATCAGAGTAATAACTCATGATAAATTGTTGATCAATAAGGGATAGATGATGCTGAGAATATTTCTAAGTCACATTCAACCATTTATAAGAGGAGAAATTTGTCATTCAATACGGAAACATCGCATTTAATAAAGGCATCATTAGAGACAAAGGCGAAAGGCGTACTTCTTACAAGGGTCAAAGTCTAAAATACTCGAAACTCACTGACCTTGAATATCTTGTCAATCTTGCCTATATGTATCTTCTTCTTGCCATCCAGCTTATTAATATTGACCTCGCCGTCCAATAAAAACAAACAGAACCCAATGACCTTGACCATGCCTTGCTTCTCGTGCGGAAAGAGATAGAAGCCGCGATCGTACATCTCCTGGCATTTTGATACTACGTTGCATAACAGGTTCTCGATTCTGAAATTAGAAACGGGAGATGACAAAGCATAGGTGGATGATCGAATAGGGGGAGGGGGATGGGTGAATATATTGTTGATAGTAGAAGCCGCGGTCGTACATCTCCTGGCACTTTGACACGACGTTGCATAGTAGGTTCTCGATCCTGAAATAAGGGAGAAAGCATAATGTATATGTTTGGACGGGCAATTAATTGATTGAGAGACTTATGAGTGCATCGGTGGATAGTTATATTGATGCAGCGATTAATGTGTGAAGAGCCAAGATTAGTTTTGAAACGTTAGCAAAAAAAATGTTTTAAAGATGTCTATTGAAAGTAAAAGCATCCAACTTTGCAAAACTGTTTCAGCTGTTGATCAATAAAAACATTGTCAGGAAAATTACCTTAAAATGAAATAGTATAATTAACAATATCTTTCTCGGTACGATTTTACTAAAAGAACCTCCTTCATTTTCAGCATTTATGTTTATTGTTTCATATAATTCAACACTTACTCTGCCTGGTTCTTGTGTTCATGGATGGCGCCTTTCTTGGGAAAGAGGTTGTTTTTCACGGCATTGATAATCACTTGGTAGTTGGCCAGAAACATGGACAGGTCGCGACTCTGCATGATTTCGTCTTGGGCAGTGTGCCGCTTGCTGATTTCAGACGACCTGAAAAGGAAGTTAAAATCTTTCGATGCTTAATAAAACTAATAGATATTATTCTACTAATATAATGGCTGCTTTATAGTCCACCGAAGAAGAATATTGGTTCAGAGAGGCTACATATACCCGGTATATGTTATAGTGGTAACCGCTGGTTATCTAACACATATAGACATATAGACATTTTTTATGTTTGTGTGGTTCCCTCTATATCCGGGCCTGTATTATCAAATCATCTGCCTTTTAAAGCATAACGATATCGACTAATGAACAATACATCTTAGTCCATGCGGTAGTATATGTATCAGTCTATGTTTTACCTTTTGTACATAGAAAAGTCATTCTTCATGGACGCCTTGATATTCTTCAGCTCGTCCAATACGGAAAGCATGTTGATCATCTTGCCGAGCGATAATAAGTATGCCTCGGACACGAACGTATTGGCCGTGCGCGTCAAGCGCTTGATCTCCTCACTGAACTGCTGCACCGCGCGTTTCTGGAGTGAAAAGAGAAATAAGGACATCTCAGTTTTTTTAGATATTTTCATTTTGTTTCTATTATAACAAATTTATAATTTATAACTTAGTCAAAATATTTCCAAGTTTGATTGAACGAACCATATCTTCTACCCAAGAGCTACAATTATTGAAACTGTCCCCAGAATAGCATCTTCCAATTAGACTTATTTGTACACAGAAATATTTATAAATTCGTTTTAACAATATTTAAGCAATTCGTTTTAACATACAAAACATGTTGGATATGGACACCTCAATTTTCTGTTAATAATTTAGCAGACGTCCTCTTTTTATTTTCACCTGAAATGCCATAAGCGCTCTCAGTTTATCAATGTGCGGCTCGAGGACATCACACACGGCGCGGTAATACTCCATCTTGTCCACATCCTGATTCCGCAACTGAAATATATGATTTATAAGCAATATAATTATGGTAAGATTCTTATCTGTAACAATATGGGAAAACCAAGATATTAAATAAGTGCATTTTTATCTAACTGCTTATAATATTTTTATGGTCTATCCTTGGTTGTTTTACTTCTTAAAGACCATCTTAAAGGGTCTTATTGATTAACTATAGTCTATGATTTTAGAATGGAATAATAAAAGGTTCTATGTTTTAGTTCTCAAACTAATACTAAACTACATCTACGCTATACTAGATTTCTACGATGAGATATCGGCTTTGGTTCGATATGGAAATATGTGATAATCAATGATAGAGAATTTCTCGAGAAAAAAAAACAGATTTAGATACTATTAAACTGCGAAATAGAAAATAAGAAAATGTATGTTTTATTTAAAGATTTTAATAAATGTCTTTTCTATACTTTATTTATCGTTTCAAAGTTAGAGAAAGAACATAGTTACGGATTTAGTGGTAGATGTTGTAAAAGTTTCATAGATTCCTGCGGAGTTACGAAATTTATATAAAGGCTACAAGTATGTTGAGAGATAAATCAAAATTTAACTTATCTTAAGGCTTTACAACCTTAAATATCTATTAACTACGGGGAAAACATTATAAGCAAACAACGCATGAAGCGTAAAGACATGAGAACCGCAAAATGAAATATGGTGCTCAGTGCAAAAAGCTGCCTGAAAGAAAGAGGTTGTTGGAAACTGCAGGCACTTACGACCGGTTCATCGTTTTGACCATCTACTGGTTCGTTGTCACCTCCAGTGGGTTTCGTTGCAAGTCCATGGTTCTAATATGTTCATATATTTGACAAGTTTAGGCCTTGTTCTTACTGTTGTGTAGGTTGGAAAGTTAATGTACTTCATATATTTTACTGATGATGCATAATTACTGATCTTTAAAATCAAACCAAAACATTTTTATCTATTAGTTGAATATTTAGATTCATATGGTCTTTTTTTCAAATACTTATGAATATGATATTTACATGCGAT
This sequence comes from Hydroides elegans, assembly GCA_001703475.1. Taxonomy (NCBI): domain Eukaryota; kingdom Metazoa; phylum Annelida; class Polychaeta; order Sabellida; family Serpulidae; genus Hydroides; species Hydroides elegans. The sequence goes on along the minus strand of LQRL01045959.1, from coordinate 13,961 downwards.
TTCGTAGTATGTACATTTTAATTTTATATGGATAAGTAACCAAGCTAACAACACAAACCTGTGGAATGGCGAGAGAATTTGAGCGCCAGCAGTACAGCATAGAAGCATGACCGAACCCTTCCTCCAGAAGCGTGTCCTGATAAATAAAGTAAAATTAGATAATAGCAATAACATAGCATGTAGCCTATCTTTAGCATACATGAGAGTATATTATGTCAATGTTATAAGCTAAAATGTATAAAATGAAGGAAACAAAATAAAGTGCTAATGTCTACCGGTTTTTAAAGAGAACTTTCTGCTAACATTACACATTTCTTTGTGTACATTAAGTAAATTCTCCAGGCATAGACAGTTTTTACTGCATAACTTCCTCATTTTATGCGACAGTAACTCCTTTCACAAACATAATTGTTCAAGCTAAAATTTGGTCTTACCAATAAAATGTTTCCTTGTTTTGCATTTCAACTTTCCTCGTAAATGAACACAATATTGTATTTCACATGTGCGGAATAATGGCTGCAAAAGCTTTATATAATCAAGTAAGCACGTTAAATTTGAAATACATTGTATACATTATTTTATCAATTAAAGTACTGATACTTATATTCGGGCGATCTCGTCATAGGGATCACTCATAAACCTGGTCTATCGCAGACCCTCCTCGATGAACAACAGATAAATGACACATTTGATTAAAGTCAAGTTCAACCCTATAATCTTTATGCATACTCACCAACTTGGCCTGTCGCTGAGCTTCCTCGATGAAGACGGCTTGGCCCGTAGCAAACGCATCTGTATCCACGAACGCCGTGTCACGGTCAGCTGTGTACAAATAAAAAATCGAAAGATAGTAAAGGTTCACATATTAGCAGGAAGGCCAATATGATTTGAATGTTAATTATAATTAATTATCTGCAATCTTTTCGTTTACGAAAATATGCAGGTATTGCGATCACTCGATGTTTTAGGGAAAACTCCACCACCCTTCCCGTGATCCCTTTTCCGATGTATTCAAGGTCGAAAATACCGTGAAATACTTATAATAATATAAAATACATATCAGACATGGAGCATAGCTAGTTTAGAATACGATTTACTTTATTATATAGGTATTATTCATCAAAAAACAAAGCCAACTCTCGCTAGGAAAGACCTTTTAATCGCCTCATTGAAAAACACTGTAGTTACGTCACTGACGTCACACGATCAATAACTGGGCAGGCATTTGTGCAAGAGCAGCTCTCGCTATAAAAGCACTGTGACACATAATCATTATACTAAAAGCATGCAGTACCTCAAATCATATAACTAATTTTGAATAGCTGTAGTTATATCTTGGTATGAAATATTTGATTTAAATTCAAACTATTGCGCACTTGGATAAGGGTTTGAACTAATATAGTAGCGATGTACCCTATCATGTATACAAACCTTTTTGTAGATTAGTTGAAATATTAAACACAATATAATTTGACTCTATATAGAATTTTCCTTTTTTGAAATAAATGATAGCTTATTGAAAAGAGTATATATGTATATGTATATATAAACAGTCATATATAAAAGAGAAAAAGATTGTAGATATTTGTGCTCTTAATGAGCACCTTCCATCTAGTTGTTAATTATAATCAATTTTTGCCTTATCAAAAATAGTTCCTATATAACCCCCGATAGTGTCTTCAAAATTTAGCTCATGAAGCTTAGGTGTGACATACATACGTACGGGCATGGCCAATACAATTAAGTTCCAAAAAAAATCAAACTTATGAAATCGTTTAACCTTAACATTCCTTTGAAAAAAATAGACACAGTAATGATATCTGACCATAAATAGCTCCCCAAGTGTATTTTTGTTTATATCCATCAAACATGGTGCATTTCCAAGGTTTCATTACATTAATGCACATTTAAGGTAAGCGATGGTGCACTTAAATGCGATAAACATCATTTACGATAACTGAATGCTTTCAAGGCTTTAAGCGTTCCTATTCTAAAATAAAGCCAAGTGTTATACTTTGATTACAAAGTTACCTTCGTATTGCAGCGCCACTGACCCTCCATCAATACTACAACAATCCTTATCCTCCAATTTCAGCTCCGCTAACTTATCCAGTGTCTTCAACGCATCACTTTTACTAATTGGTGGATTCGCCACATAATCCGACAGTTTGAACTCCTTTGGCGCCCGTTTCGGTTTATCCGTAATCACAAACTTCTCCACCGCCGATGTCTGTCTTTCGATCGCGGCGACAGGCGCTTCCTCAATACTCGACATTGGTTTCAATTCAGTTGGCGACGCCGGTTGAAACGACGATGCCCTTCTCATCATTTTACTGCGTCGCGTAGCAGCGTCGTTGCCAGGGGATACCTGGTTGCTAGGGTCCTCCTCGGGTGGCATGTCGTAGTCAATGGGCGGTTCATCGAAGGCCGAGGGAGAGGGGGGAGGGGGAAGGACGGAGCGACGCATGGCGACCCCTGGTGGCGGAGGGGAGAGGGCAAGGTCATCGTCGCTGGGAAGTGGGGGAGGGGGAGGGAGAACGGATTCGCGGTTGGTGGTTGTGTCTGAGGGTGGAGGAGAGGGAGGCGGTGGAAGGATGGATTCGCGGTTTGTGTCAGCGGACTGTGAAACAAATATAGATAGAAGTTTTAACAGTACTCGTTTAAAATAACGTTATACTTCCTTATTTAGATTAACATATACTTTATGTGGGTTCTCAATCAAACCGATCCTATTAACGAGTTCATTGTTTACACAAGGCATAAACCATTATCGCCACACGAAAAGCGATTATCTTAGTCTCAATAAAAATGATTAGGCATTTAGACTCGATAAGACTGATGAGGCATTTCAACCACAATGTTTATCTTTTTATCAACGAGTTCACTTACAAATCCCATACACATAATTCTAATACATACTACATCTTGCGTAATAGGAGGCGGTGCTTTAGGCGAGGGTGGGGGTGGAGGCGCAGGACGACCGGGACTCGCCTGTTGCCCTGGTGACGGAGGCGGTCGCGGGGGAGACGGGGCTGCTCGGGAAGGGCTTGGTGGTGGCATCTGTAAAAAGACTATATTTTTACACATAGGTTCCCTTTTCGGTTACTTTTTTTATAAATTTTGTATTTGATTATGTATTTAATATGTGTTCGCTCGAGTAGAGTGAGCTCGTATATTAATATTTTTGTTTGATTAAAATTGAGAACAAATGAAAGTGAAACTTCTAGCACAGTAATTGTGGTCACAGACCGATTACCACAGCAAATTTCAATAATTACCATTTACATGAACAAAACAATACAGATGTTTTTAATCAGTTCAAACATCTCTTGCATACTGGAATCGGTGAAATCAACGATATTTTCGTTAATAGACTTCACAATGCACCATCCCTATCAGGAAGCCCTAATAAACTGGCCTCTATTTGTATTCGCACCAATTCAACCATATACAATAGACATGCTTAAAATAAACCAACATCCCTATCTGATCAGGAAACATCCCTTTGCTTAAACATGTAGTTGGTTTTTGCACTTTACACAATACGCATGCTTAGAAACTGATCCTTCTGCATACCATAGCAGCACAGGGCCAGGAGCCATAGGGCCTTGGCTGCGACAATCCATCCCCTTGTCTACTTGCACTCACTTGTGACAATGGCGGAGGTCTGGGTGGACTGAGGGCGGCAGGAGGTGGAGCTTTCGGGCTGCTGGTTGGTTTTGATGGCGCGCTGGCGGCCACCTTTCCTATGGGCGGAGGAGGGGGTGGTGGTGGTGGGGGAGGCATAGTGTTGTGGGTGTGAGGGGAGGGGTTTCAATGGAGGTGTGGCATTCGGGTTATTTGGTCGGTAAAGCCCTGAAAATAAAAAAATGGAATTTTCAGTTTATTTTAATATCTTTAGTCTATATATTTTGTAACCGACAACTTAGATTAGGTTAGATCTGCATTGCTGTATTGCTTCAAACCTGTTATAAGTAATTCTATGCCTTGTTTGCATACGAATACATTTGATATGGTAAATATAACTATATTCTATACATGATAATTACCACAGGTCACTTTTTGTAGGCATATACGGTACTACCTACACACAAATGGTAAAATATAAATTAATCGTGTACATAAATGCAACTTCAAACTTACCCTTGCATGAAGTAACTTGCAAAGCGAATGTGTAATATTCATAAAATCCTATAACTTATCTAGGTTTCGACACTGGATTAAACAATTCTGGTGAAATGGATGCAAACTTAATGATACATTCTTCTTATTTTGGATAAATATATTTTATATCCTATAAAATGTTACGTTATATTTCACTTTGATGGCATTGTCCTTCAATCACATTTAACTTGCCATTTATTCAAAAAATAAATTTCTTTAAGATAGCGATATATAAAATGACTGACACATGAATGTCAAAATACTTCCGTGTTTTGCACGATCTGGTGATTCACATTGAGACTTAGGAAAATCAAGCGAGTCTTTTTAAATGGCCTACATAGCCGTTTATTCAGTAAGCACTTATATTACTTAAGCTCTAATATAACTTATTCTTGTCATTCACAAAAAGCATTGTACACTTCAAGCGTTCAACAATATCCACTTATTTACATACATTCACAGCGTGGTCCCCTTTTATTGTATTTATGTTTTATGTCTTTCTATGCATTTCTTTTCTTGTATTTTCATGTGTATGTCCAGAGTCAGTTTATATATTCCCTTCAAGATATTGTTACTTTTTTCAGCCGATTATTATGCATGCGTTTATTATGACTGTCATTCAATGTAAGGTTGCTTAACTGAATACACATGCAAACCTCGACTTTAGGTCACTGTATTTGTGAAATAAACATTGCCTTGAAACAGGGCTCGGAATCAACCGATGATATATAACCAACTTAATAATGGAATTATAGGAAATCGAAGGGTTGATTTAGTACAAGTGTAAATTTAGACAAGGATGAAGGATAATTGAATATTGCATTAAAAAGAATCCAGTTATAACCAATGGCAATGTAATTTATGGGCTACTATTTGTGCTATCCGACAGGCTTAAACTTTCACACATCATATTGTTTTTGTCTTTTTTTTCACGATGAATATGTCCATATTATGAAAACAATCGAAACGAATTCGAAGTTTGAAAAGTGATCGTTTAAAATAACTATAAGTCCTGAAATTTTATAGTTAGACTCTTGAAAATATAAGCGAACCGATCCAAGCCCTGCGGGAACCAGGCATGAATACAGATAACAAGGTCCAAAATTTGATCCGAACAACGATTAGAAACGCTTCTAAAAATATTCAGTCAGTTCATTGATGCAACAAACATGCCTTAAAATCAACATAAACTTATTTTAAAGTTTCAGTTCCTGAACTAAACAAATATATAATATTTAAACAAGCAAAACGCGACCTTGAATAAGCTTTACATGCATCTCACGCAAACACAATTTTGTATCCTGTTAACCAGTGTTAACAGCCCTTAAACTTAAACACTGATTTTAAAAGCTCCACCAAAATGTAATTTGTGTCATCGTAATAAATCGACACCAAATGAATGGCTGTCACTTGCGCATCTCCCACACGCCTCGTACAATGCGATGACATTTCCTATTTTTACGAAAAGACACTTGTTTAAAATATCTAAATCCTGTAATAATATTAAGCTAAACGTTAAGTTGTTTATGAAATCGCGACGTAATGCGTTATATACACACACATATAAGGTATCAAAAAACAAAACTTCGCAACAAGGAATTGTTAGGACAAATTCTGAAGAAACAAGTCAATCTCCGCAAAAACAACTTCATTGTATTATGGAAATTCAAACATATAATCCATATAAAGTATAACGAAGCGTAAGTTTGAAACAGTTTCTTTTCTGAAATTCCTCCTCGAATAAAGGGATAATCCTCTGCCCTAAAAAACAGCAGCAAAAACAAGAGATAAGGACGATGTCATTTGGGTGTAACACTCTAAAGTGCAACCGTGAGAATCTCAGTTCCTTAGAACACAGTGCTTCAAGGCACAGAAATAAGATAACACGAAGCACAACAGGACTGAACATGGATCGGAAAAAAAAAAGAAACAGTGATCGAACTTCGGCATCAATACCATTAGATATTACCAAATATCATAGAAGAGTCACTATCAATTACCATATCATTTTATGACTGTTTCTTTTATATGGGATGAAATTGATAGCAGTTCATTAGATTATTTAAGTGAAATCCTACCTTATTTGTGATATTAATATTCAAAGCAGTAATTCGTACCTTTTTCTTGATTATCAATAAGAACGTTCAATCTATATTATACCCGATAGTTACATTCAACACTCTGTTCATTTAAAGTGCATTTAGCATGGTTCGCCATTCTACACATATTTTTTCAAATTATTTGAACTTTATGTAGACGGACTAATCGAAAATTGACGCACTTTTCAATAACTTTTGAGCTTTTATGTTGATTTTTTCCTAAAGTGAGTTTTCTTTGTCATTTTTCTGTATAACAATAAAACACACTATTATTACCTTTTAAAATAATGTTACTTAATTTCAAGTAATAAATCTTAGTTTCGATATATGGATCATTAAAACTTACAATGATGGCCACGTGCTATAATCGAAAAATGACGCACCTGTGCTTATGTCAAGATAACCGGTTTGGAAATATCAATTCGATGTTTATCTGAGATTTGTTTTGTGATATATGTATTTTGGGTAAGATAAATCCTTAAAATTGTTTGAATTTTCGACATTCGCGGCGCTTATATAGTCACTTTATCATAATACATAAATCACGCCTTAAGTTAACTAATTTAAGCTATATAATTGCATATAATTTAGGAATCATTACATTTAACATGCATGATAAGCAAGTTTTACCTTTATTTCTATACCTTAATGCAAATGCATATCGACGGATTAATTTTGACGTGAAACGTAAGACATGTATATAACTTCCATCTATATAACTTGCAGTTATGAAAGTATACGCTCATACATTGAACTGTCTTAAATTTTGGAATAGTTTATCAATATGGCATATCTGATAATTCAATATGTATTTTATATCCAAAATCCTTTTATATCATTGTTTGTTTGTGGTAAAAACAGGGTGCGTCAATTTTCGATTATGCACCTGGTGCGTTTTTATAGTATTTAATTCATTATATACTGGGACCGTGATTCATAACTAGAATTTTTGTTATATGATTTCAAATAGCTATGATAGTGTGTTCTAATGACATACAAATCGATGGAAAAGTTAAACCGTTTTATGAGATATTCGGGTCAATAGCATAAAAGAACCCGAAAAGTGCGTCATTTTTCGATTAATCCGTCTACTTTTATGTAGATTGTTGCAAGGAACCCATTTATTTCAATTTTAAAATCTACATGTTTATATGTTCTTGTTATATCAGTTTTCGATTAATTTTGTATGGTTCGCTTAACCACGCTGTCGAAATTATATGTATTTTCTAAGTGTCAAAACATGGTAATCAGCTATAAGAAAATTACAATGAATCAAAATAACTTACCATTTAAAACGCTGACTTAAACAAAAATCATATCTTTACTGAATCCAGACTTATACAAACGTCAAAAATATATAATTTCATCCATTAAATGATGTACAACAAAGACTTGACACGATGACACACAACCATTAGCTAATGACAGGTGACCGATATAGGTATATCGCAGTATATTCGCTTATGAATACTGCAATATACGCAAATGCTAATAAGGTGAAGTGTTTTCGAATATGGCAAGTGAATCATTCGTTGGGACGCTATCAATTATACGGTAAGTCGCCAACTATCAGGTCAATTAAGCTGGTACAGAAACGGATAATGTTTCTATATACAACAATAAATGGATTCATAGCAAAACCTTATTAGCATCAACAGTTTCAATGCATCGACTTGTGGAAAAAAGTGTTAAATATTGAAAATCGCAAAGCAAGCGCAACTATCTCATTTTCCTTGAAACATGTTAACGAAAAAAATATATAAGCTTTGCACTGTTGTTGTAAATAAGGGCCATGTTATTGGTAGGCCTACATCATAACAATAAGATTCTTACGATATCATGTAGAAACCCGAAGGATCGGAAATCGTTGACTGGCAATCACGTTCTTTTCTCCTATCTGATCAAATACACAATATAATCGCGAAGCCCTGAAGAATAGTTTTCGATCGGTCGTGCAAATTGCCACTAAATTACTTATGGCCCTAGTTTTTATCTCCCAACACTTTGACCTGTCTTATCGAAGTTTGCTGAAGCGGGCCACTTATTTTCTTACGCATACATTCATGCACACATAAATACCGTATGATTGGAAATGGATTTGGTGATGACCGTTATATATTGGTACTTTATGGAGTTGCACTGAAAATCTCGCAAGGAAACGATATATCGAATAAAGTGTACACATTCACAAAACTAAACTACGTTATCTAAGCTTTATTATGCACAGTTTTGACAACAGCGAACACACGTCAATGGTAACAGATTAATTTGATTACTAGTCTGAAGTTACAATGTTGCTATGGTTGAAGCATGAAGCATTTAAACTGATCCCAACCTCATATTACCCGATTATGAAACTATAAAATATTATTTAAAGTTAATAAATAAGCAAATATGCCTTAACAAAAGTTTCATTACTATCTATAGTAAACGTATATCTAACTTTAAGGAAAGACGGAACAATACGTAAATTGATTTGGTTCTTTATTTCATTTACATGCAAAACAAAAACAACATTCAAATAACAGCCAAATAAAGAGTATTTGATAAACAAAATGTATTATATGATCGAGATGCTGCCCCATCAAATAGTGTATTCACCATGGCTTCATTCGATTTCCCTGCTTTGACAGGGGGCGCTTTGAACTGATTGATTCCCTAACAATAACAATTCATTTCATTCAAGTCAGATCATCATTCTCATCACTCGAGTCCTCCTCACTTCCTGATTCAAGCTTATCGGCACTCGTATCTTGCGCATCCCCATCCTCATCACTAGAGTCCACCTTATCGGTATTTTTATTTTGCGCATCACCATTTTCATCACTATCAATATCTGAGTCACTTTCCTCACTGGAATCTTCCGCATCCTCATTGCCAGCAGTTGATGGTTCGGCTAAATCGGAGAAAAAGTCATTGGATTTTGCTTTTGAAGTGGGTTTCTTAAGTGTTTTCTTTGGTTTTTCTTGAGCGTCGACTTCCTCTTCGCCGATGCCTTCGATGTTCCAGAACTTCACCTGTGTTTTGGAAAATGTTGGAACGGTTTGAAAACATATCTAAATCTTGTCTAAAAGTAACGAGCAAAATACAACCAAAACCAAAACACATCCAATACGATTTACTATTTTTACTTCTTAACTATGTCCCCGACGAGGGAATTAACAACTATTTTATACATGTTACCATATTAGAGTTTCTTTAAATGGATGATAAGTAACATTATTGTTAAGTCCCTCGTCTAATGACTAATGCTTTTGGATAAACAAGCTACAAACAAGCAATGGTAATCAACATGTAACTTACCGTTTGGTCGTGCGAGCAGCTGGCCACGTAGTTACCACAATGCGAACGACTCAAGTTCTCCACCGGGAAGTTCTCATGCTGACCCACCAGCCCTAGCAACCGGTTCGGTAAAACGTTGATCGCCCTGGCAACAATAAAGAACTCTTCAGTCAAATTCAAACACCAAATAAACATCGAATTCAACAACCTTTTGCCATTGCTGTTTTACAACTTGTAGGCTATAATTTTTTTGGGATATGTAGGCTATTTGAATAAAATTTTATAATATCCCTATACATGCGACTGTTAAGCATATACATGTGCATATCAATTTGCTTATCAAATATAGTTTATCCCAATCAAAAACCAAAACCATTGATTAACACCACCAAACCCCATACCTGATGAATCCATCCATTGACCCCGTGAGAATAACATCATCACTAACTGGCAATATACAGTCGATGGACATGGGATGTCCGGGAAATCGATCGCTGATGTTGCCCCACTCGCCCCAGTTGAACACGTTGAGCACGCCGTCGCCAGAACCACACACCACTTTCTTCTCGTCCTAGATTAATGATGAATTTATTTAACTACTATACTTACTATAAAGAATTAGGCATATTATTATACAGGACTCTAATCTCCATAAGAATAGAACACCCTATATTCTAAAGCTAAGGAACGATAGTCTCCACTTATCCTTAAACTTACTATTTTTCCCACTAAGTAATTTGGAGTATAAGGTTATGGTTAAGGGTAGAGGAGAATATTGAGGGGGGGAATGGGTGGTCTTGGTCATAATCATAATATCCTTTAATTTTGGCCTGGATAAAAGCAATACCTATCACAGGTGTCTTTTTATATCTCTTTACATGATTTTGAAGTAATTAACCGGTGTTTTTGAGAAAATAGATACCTAAAATAATCTATGGTTTATGTTTGTCAGAAATATAAATGCAAAACACGTACTTTGATGATGCCAAGCGACAAGAACTCGGCATCGAACGTCTCCGACTTGAGCTTCAACTTATGCTGTCGAATGTCATATGCGCTAAGCGACCCATCGCCACTCGACGCCATGAGGAAGCGCTTCCGCTTACCCACCACCATGTCGCTTATGAACTCCTCGCATTCCTGCAGGTCCATCACGGTCTTGTTCTGCCGCATGTCCCAGACCTGGCAATATGTCAATATGAGGATGTCAACTATACAATCAGAAACAGAAAATGTTGTTGAAAACGTACGACATGTTATAAATTTAGATGTTCATTATTGTATCATGAACAACAAAATAGTACTTTTGTCAGAAACTATAATCAATAAAGGAGTCAAAAATGAAAAACCATGTAAAGCGATAATGGTGTTAAATCCACAAAAGACAGATCACTGTATGTGCGTGCCATATTTAAGACAACTCGGAAAACAATCATAACATGAAGATTTACAAGATCGACAGCTCAGTAGTCATAAACCGCGGACACAGTAGCTCATTTTTTCGAAATATTACCTTGATACATCCATCGTCATCTCCGGACGCTACGATGTTCTGGTCAACGACCAGCAGACTGTAGATTGGGGACCTGCAAGAAATAACGAACTCTTTAAATTGGGAAGACCTACGTACTCATTTTCTTATTACTGATTCAATCAATTAAAACACTAACAGTTTAATTTAATCATTAAATACTTATTAACGCAACACAAACTCAATAATATCGAGTAAAACATATAACAGCTTTTGCTTGAAAGGGGACGGCGTTTGTTGAAACACACTATTTGAAATATCCGCAAAGAGCGCTCCATTTATGACATTTGAACGTATTGAACTTACTTGTGCGCCTTGTCGAGGTGCTTGACCACTTTCCCCGCTTCCATGTCAACCACTTGGATGGACTTGTCTTTGGACGCCGACAACAGGTAAGCTCCATCTGGTGAGAAGCGAAGGGCGCGACACGTCTTCTTGTGGTGTGGGAGTGTTAATAATAAATGGTTGTTCTCTTTGGTCGAGTACGAGTGCCTGTTGATAAGATGTGTTATCATTGTGGTTATTTAAAAAAAAAATAAGTTGAAGCGCTGCCGAGTTTAGCGTTTTTCAATATTTGATAGTTTTCGTGATTGATAAAAATCATAAAGATGATTTTATGAGATAATAACGAAAGGCTTTTATTTATGGCCTGTTATTTTGTAAAAGACTTAAGTGTATATTATTAGTTTACCTACAAATTAATATTGCACGACTGACACTTTGTCTCAATTGTAAACATGTTAAACACATGATTGACTTCGAATATACATGTATTTTAAACTTACACAGTAATATCTCCGTCAATGTCCCCTGCAGCAATAACGTCGCGTGTTGGATGAAAACAAACGTCAACAACGATGCTGTCAAACTTAATATCTTTCGGAGCATCATTGTCGTTATCCGCCATGATGCCTTGCCGCTTTTGAACACTTGCTACTAGCAAATAAGTATTGATTGCTTACACCTGAAATTGTATTTTTCAACAATGTTTTAGAAACCTAGAAGTTTCAGAGTGATTACCATTAATCTAGATAGTGGGCATTCTTCAAAACCGAACTACGTCACGCCAAAGTTACGTCCCCCAAAACATAATAGATGTAAGGTATGTGATAAGACGAGAAGTTTTCATTCCTAGAAACTACCCAAAAACATTGAAAAATAACAAGGAAGCATTTATTAAACACGAAAAGGCCCCAACCGCCCCA
>LQRL01045911.1:10033-44480 GCA_001703475.1 Hydroides elegans | reverse complement strand
ATATTACTGAAAAGACTGAAAACAGAAAAATGTATCATTAACTACCATCAATGAGAAATATTATCAACTCATTAATAAATGTGATTTACACTTTAATATAGCTATAAGTTACATTTTCTGAATATAAATGAAAAAAAAACTAAACGTATGTTATATATAGCACGGTACAGCTATCACATTTTAAACATACGGTTACATAGTGCTGCCATTTAGACACATTGTCCAGGGGTTTTATCATCAATATCAAGTTGTGATATGTTGGCCATCGTATTTCTAAGCTGGAAAGCCATTACCAATAATTGATTGATTTCATAGCCTATCGATTAAAAGTATCGTATTGAACGGTAGACTTATATGTACAAAATATATTTAATTATCATATCAGTTTAACAGACTACAATTTGTAAACGGCTTTTTTTATTCTTAGATGAGAGTAATATCCAAACGGATGTTATATAAAAACGACCTTCACCCAATCCCTTCAGATGCAAATTTTTTAGCAAGTCTTCTCGCAACATTACCACCGATACACGGTTTCTTACAGCAGTGTAAGAGAGCATACAAACTCATTACATAGTGTTCCTGCTGCGGACAACTTGATTTATAGAATACATTCTAAATTGTTCGTAAAAGCGACCATGGATGTGGTGCAGCTTAAAGAAATGCTTTATGTCACAGAATGTGATGCTTCTTCGATCGGTAATTTGATGATTATTTGTAAAATTGACTTCGTGTTACTGCCTTTGTTCAGTTCGAATGCCCGCTGAGTGAGTGCATTGTCCCTGTCATTGCCTACTCTAACCGCCGAATTCAACCGTAAAGAACTTGCCGTCGGTCATTGTGTTTCAGCCACTATGGCCGTTACGCGGCAAAATATATTTTACAGGCATAGCATCTAGATCCATTGATCGCAATCCGGCATTTTTATCCTATAAATCCAAGTCCATAGTCATGTATTTGTCAATATTCAGCTTTAGGGGTTCGCGAAAAGGTTGTGTGCGCTTAATGGAAATGTTGACATGTTTGGGAAAACTGGCATTAGTGTTTTTTTATATAACAGTTCTATATTGAAATCAAAAGAACAATATCCAATTTCACTAAGGGTTTGCACATCAGGTTTTAACCCAAAAATACATTGTGCTATACATGATTGAATCAATCAATATTCACATGCCCTGACATTTGTAATAATGGACATCGAAATAGTATACTTGCCATCCTGACTCATCATCAATTAATAGAATATTAATTGGGAAAAGGGATGTCCGCCTTTATATAGTGCGTTAAAGATAGATCTGAAATCAAATGTTTTTTTATCTAGCAATAACATTTGTAATGGGTTAATTTAATCATTTGTCGCATCACCTCTATAGAAACTAATTGATTGCATCACAGTGGCTTGTAAGCAAATAATTGTCGGTTAATCTGTCAATAGGTCGCTTGATTTGCTTAAAAGGGGCTGCATAAAGAACAAGCATATCAAAAACATACACATGTACTAATAAAACATAGTTTTTCTCAACAGCTAATATATATATATGTACAATAATGTAACATAAAAACGAAATCAAGTTTAAATTCACTATAATTAAAACTTGATTTCGTTTTTATGTCACATTATTTTACATATATATATAATTGCTGTTGAAGCAATATCATTTTGTTATAAAAATGTGTTCATAAATACATCAATGTTCAAACAACGAATGAAACCTATTTAATCTAAAAATATATACAAACTATGTCTTTTGGATAAACACGTTATATAATATGCTACACTTACTCCATGCGCACATTATACTAATAACGACATGTAATTTGTTGAATTAATTATTTATAGTTTCGGATCTACCCATTCTAATGTGACTTATTCGATCGTTGTCAGCTCATTGTTCAAATAAAGATGATAAAGTCAGGTGTATCTGTTCGATGCGTGTATTTTAAAATCTGTATTAGATCTGTATTTACCCTTTGAAAGTTCACAATAACTATTTTATTCGTGTTTTCCAACCCAAGTTCGCACAAAAACATAATTAATTTAGTTATCCACATTGCTTACATAAACCTAGTATTTAAAATAAAACATTAAACATCATATTTGTTCTTTTTTGTGAACGTGACTTCAAGGAAGATTTCCCGACAGAATTGATATTTTTAAGAAATAATCGCTTGGTTCTCACTGCAATTATCACACACAATACATTATTTTTTTTTCAAAATTCATATTTATTCATCTTTTTATTAATTTAAAGAAAATTTATATTAGTGACATGAAATGTTAACAAAATGGATTCGAATGAAACATCAAAAAGCTATTAATTTCAATATACCAATAGATAAAGTAGATCTCACTTTTGTAAAATACGATGCACTTTATATATGCACATTGACATTTCAAAATAAAACTGCTATTTATAATTTGCTATATGACAAGGTGGTAATGGTCACCAGACAAATAGTGCACGTTTGCTATAATCGTAGGTATAACACTTTGTTAGTTATACGTTTTTATAATCAGGTATATATGCATAGTTATCTTCAATGTTATCTTTCATTGATAATCGTTTTGATCCATGATACAGTGGCTGTTAATTGGATGGTTTGTTTTCCTCCGTGGATACATCAGTGTTTGTTCCAATCTTCAATTCCTGGTCTGTGCTTGATTTAGCAAATACATGATGTCAAACTTGACTGGTAGCGTTAAATAAAGCATCGGTTAAAAAAACAGCTACTTTATATTTAAAACATTTTTTCCTGAAGCCAACCTTTACAGTTGCTAGCAGGGTCAGACGGATCTCCTTTTTCAAAACCGTCAAAGTAATCACCGCACGAATACATGTGCGCAATTCAAAGCAAAGCAGAGTTCATTTATGCAAGCATTATTGGAACAACCACCTCCTACGGCAGCTTCAATATCATTAAGTGTTGTGTACAGGAAATCAAATCATATATATAACACATATAGTATTAAGATTTATTATCAATACTAAAATATCGAATGATTTCCATTTTCGAATAGCTAATTAATCAATTATTTATGTTTTTCAATTATGTTACCGATAAAATTGATCAAATAAACTTTCAATGTTAGAAAATACATAATTTGATTGTTAATAGCTTAAGTTTCAAGCATTGTATCAGTCATAAAATCACTTATATGTTTTTTTAATCTTTAAAGTACCCATCTTAAAATTCAAGTTAACGATTATTTATCTCAAATTATGTCTTATGATGGAGTTTTGCCAACCAGCTAGAAGAGGATCTATCAACAAAATAACAATGCACGATTCAATAACATTTAAATTAATCATGCCCATGTTAATCATCAAATAAAACACACGCGATTGTAAACAGGGTTTCAATGCACATTTTTCATCTAGATAAACGTGACAAATAACAGGCCTCTCGAGGTGCAATTTAAAGAGGCATTGTATACACACTTTAAAATAAGCAGCGCGCATTTTCAATAGCACAATCACATAATGACATGCATTATATCAATGTTTTGATAAAACGTATCACGGCCTACAAGCTTTTAACATACATGATTATTTATAAGAAACAAGTTTCTTCAGAGGGGCAACTCTTCAATATAATTTTGAATAGTATGAATGTGATACATATCAAATAGTCCAACATATTGATCTTATTATATTGTTTATTAATGATTATTAATAATAACCTATTTAAGATTGTTCGAACGCGTTTCGTATGCCTTTTATAAAAACATGTTTTATGTTCACGATTCAAACATAGGGCTCAATGTTTAGTAAGGAAACAAATATAAGTTAATTAATATATTAATGATGTTTATTATTAACATATCCAATGATTCAATTATAATCATAATTATGAGGCACAAATGTAAACAAAACCTTAATAATATAGAATCAAATAATTTTGGATTAATAGCATATATTGATTGTACATATATATATTTTAAAATACGTTTTTTTTATAATTCAGTGTTTCGAATTTGAGAATATGTTAGATAATTTTAACATGATATATTAACTTTTATAAATATCATATACGCATCTAGTATCGTCGTCAACAGCGGCACCATAGTAAAAATTAAACACATTCCTTTGCAACATTTTGTTTAAATTTCAATAATTGATAAATCTTAATTTAATCAATTAATACACACATCATCATTCAAACATAATTATATTTGTTGTTTGTTATGTAGGATTGCAAAATCAAACATACTTCACTTGATGACGAGTGTTGATATTTATATGGTTAATTCTATTGACAAAATATAATTATGTCGAGTTACATATAAGGAAGTAATTTTGGAAGAAATTCACCCCATGCGCATATACACGCAGTTATCTTTAGCTATAGTATTTTTTATTATGTTAATGCTTTCAGAAATGAACATATTTAATGTAAGATCATATCATATCATATCACAATTCAATATTTGTGTATCCTATACTCGGCAGATAATAAATTATACCGAAAGCACAACAACTAAAGTAACCAGTTTGTTAGTGAATATGTGTGCCCCCACGAGGTTTGCCTATAATAGAATAACTATGTACGTTACAAACTTGTAATCGTTGATACTTTCTATGCAAATGTGTAAATGCAATATTATTTTGTTTACATAAGGAAAGTAGTTTGCGATATATAGCACGTGTTAGGTGCTTATACAATGCCTATTCAAATTGTGCATCAAACGGACTCCTACATCACGTTTACCTTAACAAATAGTTCTATATATACCATGTTGTACTAAGCTGGTGTTAAGTAAATAAATGTGATACTAGAAATAAACATGTCAAATGTGAAATTACTTGGCTTGTGTAGTTTGATTTTAGTGATAATTTCTATTGATGTAGGTAGGTTATTTTAAAGTTTAAATTATGAAAAGTAAAATTGCTGCATATAACTGTGTATCTAAATGACCATCCGGGTAATTAATGTTATTTTGTTATTTAACAGAATTATATAAAATATGTCACATATATGTATGTACTTCATGTGTGTACAAATAACAAATAATGAATGTTGTTAACTATATTGTGCATAAATCTAAAATTACTATTAGTCTATCAAATCGTTTTGAAATGTAGATAGTATTCTAGTTTAAGAGCCAGATGTTTGTTTTTCTTTCAGAATGAACAATATGCTATTATTATTATTCTATATTAAAATCATACACCTTTATTGTCTTAAGCTGCCATTGGTGGTGGCGATGGTCACAATGCTTGTATAGACGAACCCTGCTTTGCATCGAATTGTACAAATGTGCATTCGACATGGCCTAATGGAACCGACAGGGCTTATTCATGTGGAGTTTGTTTAGAAGGCTTCGAAAAAGTAGACACAACTGACCCTGCTGGCAACTGCCAAGGTTGGTCTAAATAGTAGTATTGTTAAAGTAATTAAGTAAAAAGTAGATATTATATAACTAAATCTATATTTAAAGCAAAAGTTTGCATTAACTACGATAATTGGCGCTAAATATTTGCTCAACATTTGGGTAGTCTTATAAATTATATATCTTGACAGTTTGATGAGTGTATTTTATGCGACTGCATTAGCTTACCAACAGTACATTTTAAATTAACAGAATATGAATTATGATGACTTCTGGTTTTGTATGTTTATGGTTTGTATTATCAACATGTATAGGACATGTTAATAAATAATCATTAATGAATTTGCAGACATCAATGAATGTCTTGGCAATGGTGGACGAGGGAATTGCATTGACCCTGCATTTTGCCAAAATACCGCTGGGTCCTTTCATTGTGAATGTCCATCTGGTTTTCTTCTAAATAGCAATGCACTGACATGCGCAGGTACCTATTGACAGGTTATGAATATGTTAATAAAGTTAAACTAATTGGATCTTGTTATTGTTCTTGGTACGGGAAAATTAAAGATTTTCATAAAATGATATCAAGGGTTTTTATATGGCACATGTCAAACATTTAACTTAAAATGCATCATAGCTTACTTGGCTATATAACACTTATATCATTTCTATGATAAATTATGTTAGGGCGTTAAATTCATTTAAATGAATAGGAGATATATTCATATTGCTAACTTTATAATGTACACATGTTCGTATTCATGAAATTATCGAAATTTATATGCAGGCCAATAAACTTATTGATTATGAATATAACAAGCTCACGTGTATAACTATGTTACTACTTAAACGTATATTTGTGTTCAGACATTAATGAGTGCATTGCCAATGAGGGACAAGGGAGTTGTATTGAGCCTGCTGCTTGCAGAAATTTTCAAGGATATTTTCAATGTCTCTGTCCTACAGGCTATCTTTTGAATAATGATAATGTGTCTTGTTCAGGTATTTGATATTGTTTATTTGGCTTACACTTACTATATTATTTCAGGGTTCCCATTTTGTTTATTCATTGTGAAAAAAATGAAAAGGTTGCGATTAACTGTTTCGTAATCCTTTGTTGTATACATTGAATAACAAAGTGTGTTTTCAAAACTATTTATTTATATGACATAATTAAGCAATATTGAACGTAATTTATGATAAATATTTTGCTTAAAAACTAAATTTAGTTACCTATGTGTTCTATACATTTTGTTATACCGATATTGTAAACCAAACTTATGTTATTCATTTACACATGTTTCAGACATAAATGAATGTAGTGCAAATGGTGGAAGAGGGAGATGTATTGAACCTGCTGTGTGTCACAATACGTTAGGTTCTTTCATATGTGATTGTCCTTTAGGCTACCTTCTCAATCCCAATGCGGTTACGTGTTCTGGTACAAATTTGCTTTAAAATCATTTTTCATGCACTCTAATCCATTTTAACTTAGGAATTCTGTGATTATAACATAATGATGATGATTTGCGTGGCATATATTAGTTAATCGGTAAACAAAACCATTACTATTGTTGTTGATAGTTTCGATATGTCGTTTCACGTTTCATTATATTGACTAACAACTGTATTCATCTATATGTGTTGTCAATCTATTTTGTGTGTAAAATATTATAATCTCCATTATTTGAAGACATTAATGAATGCAATGATGAACAAGGGATTTGCATTGAACCCGCTACCTGTAGAAATTATAGAGGCTCCTTTCGATGTGAGTGTCCAACTGAATATGTTCTAAATAACGATGGCGTATCATGCTCAGGTAAAACTTTGCATTTGGAATCTCGTTTATTAATACATTTTGTTTATTTTAAACATATATGTACGTAATTTTAATGCATGATTCGATATATGCATTGTCTTATCAAGAATATATAACATTACAAAAGCATTAAATATATGGTTTAAATACAATTTGAAAATAGTGAAATCAAGTCATTTATTCATAATTTATGTGTAATATTCATTTTTGAATGATGATTGAAATGCTTCAAAATATCAAGATGAAAATAATAAAACACGTATTGCATTCTAATAAAGGTTTTGATGAATGTGGTGGTTCTACTATTTGTGGGGACCATGGCATATGCGATAATTCAATAGACGGATTAATGTGTATATGTGACGATGGTTTTGAAGGAGACAGATGTCAGAATGGTAAAGTCTAATATGATATAATAGTGATAATAAAACATATTTTTATACGCAGTTGACAGTAGCAGCTAAACAGTTAATGTTTTCTTATCGATAATATTTCGTTAGCAATTATTATTTGTAATATTTTAAAACATTGCATTGTGACACTGGCGATTACATTTAAAACATAGAATTGACAGTATAAGAGAGACACATGCAAAATGAATAATTGCATGATATGAAATGCGATTGACACAAAATCTATGAAAAATAAAATGTTAAGCAATGATTTGGGCAATGTGTGTTAATGATTATTAGATATGCATTATATAATACGAGTTTGATTTCTAACTAAATACTAAAACTGTACGTTACAGATATCAACGAGTGTAGCTATTTGACAAAATCATTTTTCTGTGAACATGGAACGTGTGAAAATCTTATTGGTTCGTACAGCTGTACCTGTGATTCTGGTTATTTTGGCGAAAGATGTAGCAAGGAAATGACAAAGGAACAAAGCAAAGAAACGAAATCGAATGCCAACATACTTGGTACACATGCTTAGAGGTTGAATGGATGTTTTAATATATATCTGTTTATTAACTACTGTCAATTATCTCAATTAGCTTATATTTTTGTTGCTATCTTTATACAATCTAAATAGTAGAAATATATATTTATGATCTATGACAGGTATAGGTATAGGGATTGCAGGAGGAGCGATTCTACTTTGCTTGGTGTTTATTATCGTTGTAGCCGCCTTGTGTTGGCGCCGAAAACAAGGGTAGGACGGATTGATTTATGCCATTTTCATAATAACATCAACCATTCAAATGTTGGTATTCAGCTACAACTTAGTACCAATGGAACGTAACAAAAATGAGCATATGTATCAGTTATACGTAAGATATGTTTGATTAACTTCATAGAATGTAATTATTACATTATTCCTTTGTCATTAAAAATATATAATAGTGTCCAATGAGTTTCCTTTACAGTGCAAATGTAATCACAAACATTATACATGCATAAGAAATGTTTTATGTGAGATCATTTCTTTAACTTTTCGTAAATAGATTAGCTGCGAGGTCAAGCCCCGATCAGGAATTGACGATTGGAACAAACATTGATATGTCGACGGAGAAAAACGAACCACTCACTTACCAGTCGCTACATCATGAAATCAAACGACCGTCAATGAATGATTGCATTGAAGATAACTATGCATATATACCAGATTATAAAAACGTATAGTTAACAGAGGGTTGTATCTAGCATATTTAGAAACAAGTACTATTTGTTTTTTAAACTATTACTGCCTAGTCAATTCGCATTTCATAAGTATAAATAACGATGATGTAGTGAACTGTCAATGTACATATGTAAAAAGCATAGTATCTTACAATATTCTATCAATTGGTGCATTGGAATTTATGGATTTTTTTTATTTTAAATTTAGATTCATATGGTACACATATGTTACAAAAATTAATATGCTTTGAATTTACTATGACAAAAAAAACATAAATCTTTGAATTAATCAATTTTATTACGTGTTAATACTGGAAAGTAAAAACCATATCAGACACTTTATATTAATGAGTGATAATGAGAGAACATTTATGTTTAAATGATTGATATTACTTTAATTACTGTATTGTATTGTATCTTGAACTGTCTGAATCAAAATGCATGTTTACATAGCAGAACATATTGTTATTTGATGTTGAGCAAAATGTGTTTTATTAAAAGATGTGCACATATCGGTGGTTGTCTTCTTTATTCAACATATTTTTAATAAACCAAGCGACAGAAGTTTCTGAAGATGTTATGCGATTTGATAAACCCATCACGTCCATAATTATTAGATAATACAATAAGGCTTATATATTTAACATCTATAAAACAAAGTAATACATATGCCTGTTTTCATAAAACGCACATAATCATGTCACGAACCCATATATAATGAATTATGAAAACGACATGAGTATGAGATCGGCTTTGTGGGATGAAAATACTGGATCAAGATCAATAGATCCCGATGCTACGCCTGTAAATTCGCATTGCCAAAGCGGCAAAAACACCAGGACCGACCACAAATCCAATACGTTCGAATACATTGGTTAGACGTTTGCATGGACAGGGCTAAAGCACTCACACAGCGGGCATTCGAACGGGCAAAGGCCGTAAAATGGAGGCGATTTAATAAATATGTATCAACTTACCGATCGTAGAATCATCATATATTACCATGTGACATTCAGCGTCCCTTTTCAGCTGCACCGTCAAAGAGCACATGGCTGCGTCAGCAAATCATTTATCGCATATAACAATCGACTACAACAGGAAAACTTATGCAAATATTTTGTATGGTTTCCAGCACCGCTTTAAGTCACCAAGTATCGCCGGCAATTATCGGTAAATCATTATATTTGGCTTGGTATTTTGATGACAGTGTAATTGATAATGTATTTTGGTTTCGACACTTCAGTATTACAACCGATTAAAAACAATAAATATTTTTTATTACATTTTTATCATGTGCGTTTTGTAGTTTGAATTAAATTATATTCGTTAGGGAAAAAAATCAAATAGTTTATAATCAATTATTCCCATTCTAACATTAAACATATATTACATACATATCAACACATATGTCGCAAATTACAACACTAAAACAATCACAGCGTAGGAACCATAAATGCGAGCCCAATAGGGACTTAAATTTTGCGCATAAATATTGTCCCATAACTAAGCATATTTGTAAGAATAATGGCACTTGTAGACTGTGATGACAACTGGTGCCTGTGAGTGTTATTTTACATGGTCTTAAGTAGACAAAATGGTCAAAAGTATTGTTTGGACTTTAAACTTTATTATCAATATTTATATTACATCCGCCCCGACATCGCTCTCAAATAACAGCAAATAAATATAAGCTGTTTACAATTTGTAGTATGTTGAACTAATATAATTATTATTTATATTGCACATAAGAGTCTACCGTTCATTACGATACTTGTATAATATAATCAATAGGTTATGTACTTTACCATGTAGTGTTGATAGCATTCTAGTTTAGACATACGTTGGCCGACACATCACAAGTGTGATGGTAAAACCACGGGACAATGTGTCTAAATTGCAGCACTATGTAACCATATGTTGCAAAATGATTTATATTAAATACGTTTTATATATTCCATTTATATTTAGATTATGTAACTAATATACATGTTTAAGTGCAAATCATATTTATAAATGATTTAATAATATTTCTCATTCATGGTCGTTAATGATATATTTACAATGTAAACATTAATATATCTTTTACTTTGCTTTAGTTGAAATGTCACTTATCGGTCATCATAATAACACTACTTCAGCTTCGTAATAAGTACAGATAACATCACATGCGATTTGATTGTCATGTCATTGCCTTTTGCCTTTTGTCATTGCCTTGTCATTTACGGACACAACACAGCGACATTTACCATCTTTAGGAACAATTGTTTGTAATTGCAAGTTAAATTTATAAATAATGGATTATAAAGTGATATTTCTGATTTTATTCTACCTGTGGAGTTTAACAGTAAAAGGCAGTGAAGTTGAGAAAGTAAGTGATTAAATCATAAAATCATACAATTTGAAAAGAATTTGAATATTCATAAAATTTCAAATACGCAACATTTGAATGTTAATGTGTGTTTTTTGGTTAGATTTTTGGCACTGAGGATTTAGGTACCAATTAGCCTTTCACATTCAGGCATAAAATGGCAAGAAAAGAATTGCCAAATCATATCACTTCAAAAATCTAGTAATGTATTACATTTGAATGTTGGACTAGGAAAACAATCATTTATTGATACATTTCAAGAATAGTTTGCATCTCGTTATTTGTAATCATTAACGAATTTTATTTATTATATCCTTCAAATATGTAATATTTGTAATATATGTAATATATTAATTGACGTTACTATCAGGATTACTTTTTCATTTAATAACGTTAGACTTGATTAAGACATGATTAGTAGCAAACAACTTTATTTTCACAGCACGCTATTACTGTTGATTTTCTCAAGGATTTCGAAATTATGAAAGGAGAAATGGCAAGTTTGCAGTCTCAAGTCAATAGACAGCAAGATCTAAATTTCAAAAACAGTGATATAATCAAGAAACAAAGTCATCTTATTAACAACCTACAGCGCCGTGTTGAATCGTTTGAATCGCAGCAATGTAAGTATTCTTACTAGGATACCAAATATTAAATGAGAAGACGATTAAAAAATTATGTTAATATACTATTTTATGCGTTTGATCAGAAATATTTCATTATGTTCCATTGTGCTGAAAATTGATATATACGTTCTAATGACTTTTTGCTTACTTTCTTACTTATTTCTCCTATAGATATACACTGCACTTTTCAGCATTTAATGTTACAATTGACTGAGATTTGCAAGTTATATTACATTGTACAGTACCACTTTATATGTTAGGCATCCCAAGTTTCAGCACTTTCCACACAATCATAATCATAATGTTTATGCATAAAACGACATAGACAGCAATAGTGTTTGAATAGATTAACTATTTGTTCTATAAGTTAGGATTTGTGTTTCATAGCAAACACACAAATTTATCCATATATTTTTCAAACCACTATGGATATCTAAAGACAAATTCCAGTATTCCAATATTTTGCAATATTACAAGCCAAAACCTAAAGCACACGTCTAATAATATTTAGGATATTTCAGATCTGCAAACGGATTTTAGCTGCCTTTCGGAATTTATCACACCCTGGTGTTTTGATGGTGGCGTCATCAATATAACTGATGCCTACTACGGTGTATACAACGTCGAATGCCCCGCGGGTGAATGCTGTATGCCAGATCAAATTAGCGATTGTCGAGTCGCGGTCAAAGACAACCGCCTTAGTGATTGGGTAGGCCTTAAGGCATCATGTGACAATCGCACGTCGTGTAACTACGAGTATCTAGGATCAGTGGTAGACGAATGCGAAACGAATCAAGTGGCTGATTATCTTCAGGTTTACTACACTTGTGGTGCAGGTAAAACATTGGTTTATATTACTGTTCATTTGCAGCCTATAATTATTAATCTAATTATATGTATGTATGATTCATATCTGGTCGATGAATTCCGAGCTTCCACAAAACCTCATCATGACCTCATGCTAACATAATGACAGTTTTTTTTAAAAAAAAAGTATGAGCTAATGATGTTTTTGCAAGCGTAAATCAAATCATTGTGTTTATGCACACACACAATTATTTGTTTTGCATCAGCGTGATTCAAATTGATTATGAAATATGATGTTATTGTGCATTGTGTATATGTCCCTATATATTGTTGTTTATTATGTTGCACAGGTAGCTCGAATGGTCCTGATCCAGTTGCTTTCAGTGCATACGCAGACTCCAGCGCAGCTTACTCCTACAACGAACCGATTGCATTCACTGGAATCATCAGCAATATTGGAGATCACTACAACCGTTTCAACAGTTCCTTCACCTGTCCGCAGCGGGGCGTTTACTTGTTCAGCCTCAATGTATTGGCTTGGGAGGCCTATTATGTCTATGTGGAGCTTATGCGAGATGATGATTTTATTGCAGAGGCGATGTGTAGTGATGGAACCTATCAGCATGATCAGACCACGTCATTGGCTGTGGTTATTGATTGTGAGGCTGGGCAAGTCGTGTGGGTGAGGTCTGCAGAAGTATCCTATGTATCTGGTTCCGATAGACGCAATTCGGTCTTCACTGGTCATATGTTGCATGCATATGATTAGTAATGATTTTGAAATTTTATTGGATTTTCGACATACATTATGTTTTGAATTTGTATGTCATGATAAAAATATATTTTACATGTTTTCAATAATAACAATGTCAACGAACTTGTTAACAAAAGCTAAAATTACATTATCCTTAAAAATTTCACGATGAAATATAACAAATTACATTTCCTGGTCCTGTTTTGTTGAGTGTTTTAATACATAATATAGAAATTTAGTCATTTGCCTTTTCATTTGCCTTTTCATTTGCTTTTGACCTTATCAATATATCTACATTATAATCTACGAGAAAATTAGCAATAACAACCTCTTTATTAATGCATTTAATTTCGTTCCATTTCATACGTTTTATAAATATATGCGGAGACACACGAAAATAAAATCAACAAGAAATCAGCAACCAAACTATATATCTGCATTATAATCTACAAGAAAATTAGCAAGAACAACCTCTTTATTATTGCATTTTTTTTGTTTTATTTCATACGTTTTATAAATATTTGGGGAAACGCAAGAACAAATCAACAAGAAATCAGCAACCAAACTAATAAAAAAATGACTGCATAAATAAATGTATTGTACTTGAAACAATTATAACAGTATGCATCTACTTTAAAACCACCATTTAAACAATATTTTTAACGACTTCAAATCACGACTTCAAATCACACCAACGCTTATATATTTATCAGTATTGACATGTGTATTAATAACAAATACAAATACCTGTTCATGAAAAACGGACTACTTAACATCTAATCATTACACTTAATACGCAGGCATATATGTTACAAAGCATATATCTTAATTTTATCACTGAGCAGTTCATCAGTAAATGCTACTTAAGCTGGATCAGTAACTATAACAGGAGGCTTTTGTGCATATGAATAAATAAAGTCATATTAACAGATGGTACCATCGATTTCAATTAATAAATGTAATTGTAAGTAATAAATATTGCGATAGAATTTATGCTATTTGGTATCATATAAGTGGTGGCTATGGTAGCAGTGTGCTGCAGTATCAAATTTGTAGATCAGCCTAATACTAAATTAAAAAAAAAAACTTTTAATATTTCTTTACTAGGATGCAACTAATCATAACAACAAACCATGATAAATCCAACTAATGCATTGAATATTGAAATGTCAAATATTCAAACGTTATGAAGTTAAAACACGGATGTTATATTTTAATTTTTGACAAAGTAGATATCTAGTTATGTATCTTAGCAATTGTTCACATTCATTGACGATAAATATAGAAATGTTAATTTCTAGGGAATACGTTCTTGTGTTCCAAAATATAGATATCACGTCTGTTATATAAAAATATGCTTATAAATACTCTCACCACTTAATACCAAATATGATATGTATTATATAGAACATCTTTCAAATGTAGTATATTATCAAACTATTTGCATCAGTGCTGACATATTATTGCTCGCATGTCAATGAACTATTTAGTTAATTGCCAAGTGATATATATCCATATGGATACGGCATGCACCCAGTGAAAACTTAATTACGAATCGGTCCGCCATCTTCATCTAACACCTGAAGTATTCAAAACAACTTGGCCAGCTTCACATTCCATGAACACGTAAACAAATAAAACAATACTTCTTTATACGGTGTCAAATGTTTATTTTGTTTTAAAAAGTCACATGTCATACATGATTGATCCATATACGTTTATAAAAAAGCTCACTCAAAATCAAATATGACTCGAGTGCAACTATATATGTATTACTAACTAAGGCTTCAGTGTTTACATAAAAATGCATTTACACACGTCATTAACCTACAAAATTTATTGTTAATTGTCATTCCGGTTATATGCAGTCATATATAATGGAAATACTTCATTAGAGTTCCATACACCTATGATTTTATTGCACAATGGCAGACGAGTTTGAACGAACCCGAAGAGTGAGTTCAAACTCGGCTGCCAGAGTGCAATGATATCCTAGGTGCATGGAACTCTAAGGATGTGTTTCCTTTATTACATACATATGCTAGCATTATATATATTGAATTAACTAGGCAGTTGCATAAGCGCGGAATAGCTCAGGGGCTAAGGCGTTGGGCTCGCGTGATGTTACTCTTTTTTCATTACGATGTACATGTGGTACATATTTTGTTATTTTGCTTGATTAAAGCTTTTGTTTCCAACAGATGTATTTATGATTTATTAAGTTATATGATGATTTAATAATTCTAATATTAAACGGATTAAAAAAAATAATTTAATTTCTGATTTTGAGATGATTTTGATCGAAAGACTCTCACAAAGCTCAATGAACACTGCAGACCCAGGTTCGATCCCCCATTTTAATTTTTAATTCGATTAATCATATTCCTTTACAATAACTCAAAGTTGTTTTATCATAATCAGTTATAATGTGCTGTTTTAAACATTGAAATGTTCAAAAATTAATGCTAACAAGGCGCCGGTTCCGTACAGCATTAGACGGCCTCCCGTACAGCTCCTATCATTTCTTTATATATTTTACGTCAAGTATGTAATAAAGTGGTATATGGAACTCTCATTTGATACGAAACATGGTGTATCTAATAGAATAAAGAATTATTTAAGACATGATAACAGCTATATGCATCAGTGCTTATAATTGAATACATTCATGCCATTATTGTCATGCCTATTCATATGGATACAACATGTACCCAGTAAAAACTGAATTGCGAGTAGGTCCACCGCTTACATAAGCGTTATAATTACCTGAATTAACCGAAACAACTTGCCCAGCATCACATTCAATTACAACCAAAAGTGATGTCGTCTGGTCATGGGGGTAGCCTTGATCATTACACATTGCTTCTGCAATAAATTCGTCGTCACGCATGAGATCGAGGTATGCATAGAATCCACGTTGTACCTGTACGTTCAAACTAAACATATAAACAGCGCCGCGCGGGCAGGTGAACGAGCTTTTGTCAATGTTATAGTGCTCTCCAATGTTGCTTATAATTCCTTGGAACTCGATTGACTCATATACACTATATGTATGATCAATGATTGCATATGCACTGAAACCCACTGGATCATACTGAAGAGAGCTTTCTGTAACACATAAAAATTTAGTAAGCCTTTATATATATGTATATATATATTTGACCTTATAAGTGTCATGGCTATAAGATTACTTTCATACTGAAATAATGATAGCAATAGTATTGGTTTTATTATTACCAATCACTGTTTTCATTAGTTGCTTTTTATCATTATCATTATTATTATAATCAGCATAAGTAGTAAACATTTTAGTTCAATCATTATTATTTAAAACAATATAAACAAAACAATGTGCAGTATTGGTCTTGTCAGCAACTTATCATTACTATTGATGAACATTTTATTGATAAATAAGTAAACCAATTTCAATAAATATAACCTGTTCCGCAGGTATAGTAAACCTGAAGATATTCGGCCACTGTGTTAGTTTCACATTCGTCCACCACTGATCCAAGATATTCATAGTTGCACGATGTGCGATTGTCACACGACGCCTTGAGTCCTACCCAGTCACTTAGGCGGTTGTCTTTGACTGCTACTCGACAATCATCTACTTGATCCGGCATACAACACTCCCCGTCTGGGCATTCTGTATTGTAAAGACCATAGTAGGCATCAGTTATATTGATGACTCCACCATCAAAGCACCATGGAGTAATGAAATCCGAGAGACAACTGAAATCCGTCTGTAAAGCTGAAGATTTAATGTTACCGTTTAGAAAACGAGGTTAAAATGGAACAATAACGCTTAATATAAGGAATAGGTTATTCATCAAATCAATATATTAGAGGGAGAGTATCATCACCTCGAATTGTGTCCCATAATATTATGTTTCATTTGCATATGTCGCATATTTATGTAACTAAAACTGCTTTGACATTGTTATGTATCAAGCATACTCACATAGCTGTGATTCGAATGAATCAACAATATTCTTCAAGTTGTTTATTTGCTGACGTTGTTGCTTGTTCTCTTTCTGCTGCATATTTACTTGGGACTGCAGGCTTGCCATTTCGCCTTTCATGGCTCTAAAATCATCAGCATTGACGTTGCACTACAACATAAAAATAGCAGACATTACAGTCAATTCATATTTTGTTTACAAGGATGAGTTATAATGTAATGTAATCAATTCGTTACCTTTTTTTTTATTTCAAAATTATTGAATTTTATATATATACAGGAAATATGAACATTAATTGATAGCAAATCTTCCCATCATGCAGACGCAAATAACGATATAGTTTACAACGAATCGAATATACCTGCATCCTAATATGAATCTACATTGCATTTCAAATGCAACGAGATACACATGGGCGGGAGGAACAAAAATGATAGAGCATGGTCGGTACAAGGGTACATTGACACATCGTATAAAGTATATATAACGTGTCCACACTTATTACTGTAGAAAAGACTAAATACACTGCATGAAGGAATGAGGTGATCCCTTAATGAATGAAGATCTGAGACGAGACTTTTGTACCGTAAGATGAACTTTATATCTACATAAAAAAGTTCCAAACAATATCAATCCTGTTCTCAAACGTAATTATCTGGTTTGTAGAGAAAAAGTGGAAAGACCGCATGATAAAGACACGTGTGAGACTCGTATGAAACATAATTGTTAATGTCTAGCTATCATATAGAATCTGTGTTTTATTCTAGTACTAAGATCAACAGCGTAAACCGGAAAAGACTAGGTATAACCGATTAAGTGACGTAAAGGAATGGGTATATAACTGATTATAGCTTACATGATTCGATAAACAAGGGGACCCAAAAGACACTACTTCACGGACAAGGCGGATAGAGTTTATAAGAATATCAAAATCAGTCAAATAAATCAGTTTATCACAGGGCTCGAGACATGCTCAGCAGAAAAATGTTGCATTGTATTAGGTAAAGATTCTAGACCAAAGAAACAAACAATCCGATTGACCTGCAAACTCTTAGAAAAAAAGTAAATATGCAGAGTACATAAACAATCAAATGGAGACAAATGGTGAAGAAATCAAGCGACATTTGATCTTATCTAGTTGATTTGTACATTAAATACATTTTAGAGAGAATAAACACCAACAGAGAATAGTGAAAAGTATAGTAAAAAGCAATGTATTGTAATATATAGTCAAACAAAACCCCGTAATATCTTTAGGTTTTATACGAAATTGAACTAAAGGTGGTACAAATGGCGATGAAAATGGACCGCAAATGACCAACCAATGCTCAAACACCTTCTGTTGCAGCCATGAACGAACTCATAGTCTCACTTTTTCTATATATTTAATCAAGTATTCATAGATATCCATACATCTATACATTTTTATAAAACAATAAGCAAATAATAATTTTCTCGCATATAAGTTCAAATAAAGATGGACTTACTTGTTCGGCTTCCCGTCCGTATGTTGTTGAAAAGCATAGCTGGACGAATACTAAAAATGCTATTTTACACAACATGGTACCTTAACTATTCCTCTAACGTAAAGTTTTGATTTTAATATGAAACGGATGAACGCCTGTTAAATACACATCCTAATATATAATGCAGTTGCTACTCGAACCACATGCTGATGCGGTGACAAGATGAAATAATGATGGCCGATACGACATTTTTGAAAAGATATAAACAGTTGAATTTGAAGTTTTTGATTTGCTTGCGTAGTAAATGCAACATGATTATGAGTTATTTTATGTAAACACTTGGTAAATATACAATTTCTATAAGTATATAGTTATTGGAGGGATTGAATCGGATGAACCGAAGCCAGAGGCTGAGTGCTTCCGATTCGATATTTTTGTGCAATATATATCAATTTATAATATGGTACATAAATTTAACGGAAACAATCTATAGCGATTTTGACATTGTCATTGCTGGGCCATACTATAATTTCAATATATTTGATCATCAGAATAAAGTAATAAACATGCTCATAAGTTATCGCTGATAACATTCCTTTATATTCAATTCATACAAGTAATCATGTTGGTATTGTTTGTTCTACATTTCTGTTTACATGACGCTTGTTACACTGCAATCAAATAATGCTCCGGATATAGTTAACTTCTTTAAATGCAAGTTATTAGTTGCTTATCATTCTAGCGATGCACACTGATCATGATATAATTTGTTTTAAGGGTGTAATGTACATCTAACATTCAACTATGAATACAATACAACATTATAATGATCAACCCATAAGAAGTAACATTTGACGTATGCGAATAGATAACTCATGCATATGTTCATTTCACTCTGTAACTTTTTTAACTGTATATGTTTTGTATCATTAACATAATGTTACATGTCGGCCAACGCAATATTTATGGTAGCTACTTAGAATGACAATAAATGTATTTGATCTCTTTGTAAGACATCTGAGTTCAAGTAACCCTCATTTTTTATTTTGATAGCAACCACTGTTAATATATTTTTGCAACCATTGTTATATAATAGTGCATCAGCAAGGTCGTCCAGTATATGTAGCGATATCATTGTTTTTATAGATAAATCTCTCATGAGTTATTCACATGATAAAGACGGTAATCATTCAGCAATATTGAGTGTTGAATAGCTATAATGCTTATTGCGTAGGTTTTGTAGGCAGATACTTGAGACGCATTTATACGCATTAATATAATTTTTGCTCTAGATTAAACACCTCATTATGGTTAACTATTGATGTTGACTAAACAGCTTCAGCTACCAATCAAATACACGTAGTTTAGTTTTATATGTTGTTTTGATTGGATACAGCCAATGGAGTGGTAATTTATATAAATTTCGATGAAAATGCATGCTCTATTCATTTATGTGTCAACATTAGATAAACATGTATCGTTTTGAAATAATGAAAGAATCAGCTATTGGCTAGAGTACAAAAGTAAAAATTTACATGTTTTGAGTCTTTAAAAAATATAGTCTAACTTAATGGATGCACTGCTAGATCTCTTCAAAGGTTGTGTATACGATATATCAAGGGTACGATTGAGAAAAATAAGATTATTCATTCAAAACCCAGAAGAAAGCACATTGTATTTATTGCGTTTGAAGCGTGCGTTTGACTTTGTAAGTCACTATTTTATAGAAATGTATCTATAAAAGAGCGGCGTGTGGGTCCTAACGACAAATAATACCGGTACAAATACCGAACAAAAAAAGGAATGCCGAAATAACATCAATGATTGCGTGTACCATTTTTAGAATAGCCTTTATGGAACCGTGTTAGATGTCTTACATATGCAAGCGTTTTATAGTATCGCGTGGATTTAATTTTCCTAACGTTATGTTGACTTAGCTCTCATCTGTTTGCATTGTCAATTCAATTGACATGTGATCGCCGCATCGCACATCTGGCCTTATGAAGGTTCTGAATCACGTAGGTTTATACTGAACGGAGCTCCCTGTTTTAACAGATGCGCATGAGAATTTGGTTTATATATGTAATACATTCATTTGACTAAAAACCTGCTCACATATGTATATCTGTCATTCAACCATTATGCTATAAGCATCGCTATTCATAATGTAATAGCAATACATGTGTGTCACACCAGAAACCTGTTGATACGCATTAACGTGAACATAAATTGTAGCAGAACAACATATAGGTAATTCCACCCTCTGATTTGCATTGGGGATGAGATATGGCACACATGTTCAATAAGGGAATAAAAGGGAAATCTTGTTGTCTGTGCCAACAAACTTCAACGTTGTACTCATGTTGCAATATACCATTGACGACGGATAAGAAAGTGTAAGTACTTAACAGATACATGAGAACGATTTTAACACTGTGTTTTATAAGCTAGAAGCGTATTTCAAGCCAATAAAACTTTATATTCGCTTTATACAACTTTCGTCAAGCAAAGCTTACTCGCATGGAAAGCATATACGTGTATAATACAAACTCTGAAACAATGCCCAGGTATATGAATTTACAGACAGTTGTTTGATATCACACAACAACTTATTCAAAATGTGCTCCTCACAAAGCCTTATGATAAATCCCTTTCGCTAGATATATTAATGATCATACGATTATACTCGATGATCGATCCCAATCAGACGCTCAAGCATAGAAGGTTGAGGGAGAATCAGTTTCACCTGTTTGCAAAATACTCCAACAAAAATTTTATCGACGGCAATCGCACAACGGGCACAACATCATACTACTGTGTTACAAATGTGGGGGGAGGGAAATTATCCTTACAATCAATCGCCATATCCAGCAAAGGACATTGCATACAAACTCACAAATAGTGTTATTGCGTTAGCTCCACTTAGCTGTACTTGCGCTCTATTTGTAACTCAATGTCAGTGTTAAACAATTATCGAGTCAACACATAAAGTTGGGCTCCTCAGCTGCGAAACAGATGTCAATAGTGACATATTCGACCCAGTTGTAGGTCCAACGAAATGGATTGTTCCGAATAAGAATTGGAAGTGTGTGTCTATGTGAGGGAATAGAATAAAGCAATGGAGCATACTATAGATGACTCCTGATGCATCTGTGTGAGAGAAGAGAATAACGTGATACTATTTCTACCCTGGATGAAATCACAGCCACATGTTTTCAAAAAAGCCTAACGATAACTCTTCCAATCAAATGTGACATAATGTAATATTTGTATTAATATTGTTTTATTTAATTATAAAGATAACACATTACAATAAGTATAGTCTTAAATGACTTTGCAGAGTTTTTTTAAGTTTAGGAAACAGTATGTGACGTAAAGAGGATGCGCAAATAACATAGTGTATATCATGACCTTCAAGTTTAATCAACACATCTTTTCATTCAATAACATCATTTGTCACCCAATAGATACATTTTGTAAGTTTATATGTGCGTAAGTGTTTAATTGGAAAACCCCTATCTCGAAATTACTTCCTTAAAATGTTTAGTCATTACAAAATATGTTTATATTAACTACATTTTGAAAACGGGCAGTAGTTTTAGCTTAAAGATATGATTTCCAATGTCATATAAAAATGAAAAGTATGCATAGAATTTGTTTTGTACTTGTTGCATCGATTATTCCAGATTTAATTCCAGGTTATTTGTAGTTTTTATAGTGACATTCAGGTTAAATGTGATAGTTGATAATCAAATGTGGATAATCGTTATTTATCAGAACATTGTTCCTGATGGTATATATTGGGAATACGTCACGAGATTACTATGAGTTTTAAACATCAACGTTTATTCAGGGATATATTATATATGTGTATACATATCTGTATGTAAAATTCCTATTCATATTTGTACTGTTTGAAAACTAAGCTCTGTTGACTAAAATATGAAATGTATTCGATCTTAAATCTTTCTTTCTTAAATACCATCACAAATTTGTTTATATAAAATACATGTATAGAGTGCATACATTTTTATATCTATTTTATCCTTTGTCATCATATGGTTAAAAATATGATTGTCAATTATCAATTACATGTGTATATAGGATATATCAGATAGTTATCCTGTAATAGATATCAAGGATTCACTCATACTTATACATGTTAATGGTTCATCTTATTACATTTGATAATTACCCTTTTCAAATTTCAATAAGACTTCAATGTCAACAGAAACATGATGCCTTTGTATATGTATGATTAATTCATACTTATATATGTTAAGGTCTCATCTTATTTCATGTAATTATTACCCTTTTCAAATTTGTATAGGAATCCAGGGTCAAGAGGATCATGATGCATGTGCAGACAATTCGTGCATTGTCTCACCAAATAGTAATTGGAAATAAACTATCAGCGTTTAGACATTTCATAAACAATTAAGTATATTTTTGAATATTTGAAATGCATGTAGCCCTTTTTTAATTTATTTTAACATATATTGATGAATGTGAAGAACTCACAAGTGGTTTTAATCAATTGTGTTCCAATAATATTGGTTCAATTAGCTGATCTTGTTTTTCTGGCTTTATATGGAATGAAGATTCACAGCAGTGTATACAACACTCAGCTTTGATATTTTATTGTTTATTGATTCTTTTTAAGTGTCTTTCACCTCACAGAACCATCATCATAGAAACTCCGGTACTGCAGGAACTTAGTCGTCTAAGCGCATTGGTACGGATTTTTCAATTTTCATACACTAATCGTAAAAAACTATTACACTTTTTGAATTTTACAAAAGTGGTTAATGCTACCGGAGAGCAGGTTTTGATACAAAATAAATGATTGGTCATCACTTTACAACACCCTTTGAACCGAGAACTATTGTGAGTAGCACCACTCTCTAGGTGTTGCGATTTATTTTATTTAAAAAGAGAGAAAGTGTCATATGTTCTTATATGAATCATCTTATTGCAGCATTAATTGAATGGATCACTGAACTGCAATGTGCACAGTTTTGTGTTCTCAATGATGCAGACACGCAGTATCATTGTCATCGTGAATAAGGATTTTCTCTGAATTTGGACAGTGAATCATGCGACCGTTAGTAAATTTGCTATTTTCTATAGATAGTTGATTTTATTGCTGTTCTATTTTATAACCTTTTTTCGATTTATATTTAAATGCATAAAGGCATATTAATATATGTGCATTACGAAAATTGATGAGTGAAATCAACTAGATTATGTTGTATTATAAAATGTGTCTTCATTTTAATTTACCTGCATCAGAATTGAACATAAATATAAGATGTGTCAAAAAACTAAACACACAAAAAATCAAATACGGCATGTTATTGTTTTAGCTATAGACAAATGTTCGGATGGCTCCCATAGATGTGGGAGTAGCAGTATATGTAATGATATACTTCCGGGTTATGCATGTATATGTGACAATGGTTTTACATTAAACGCCGACAAACGAACCTATGATTGTATGTACATTAAAGGCTCATGTTCTAAACAGATTCGTATTTCCTGTATAAGTCCACCTATGCCCCGCCTGCATAAATCATCATCATTACCTCATATTGACATAAAATGAGCCCATGGGCCAGTCAAGATACATGATGACGTTTAATGCGAGCAGGGTGGTTGATATATAATATATGGTGAAACATACATTATAGTGTTTTAACGCCTTTGAATATATTAAAAGGGGGTAAAAACGAGGATTTACAATACGTGTTTGTATCCTTAAGGCAATGGTGTGATCTCATAAAACCATATACATACTACGATAACTAGTAATTTGGTAATAAATTGTTTATAAGGTCGTACTATACCATTTAGACATTAAATATTTATTTAAGTTGCATAAAATCAAACACCAATCATTCTAAGTTGGTTATTGCAAAATTGAACTTATGTTTTGCGAGTTGAAAAAGTTAAATATACCTAAGTCATTGAGATATGGTGTTTCATAACCAATATATACGTTATAAAATAGTCTTAATTAAAATAACTTTTTTTTAGATTTGATCTAGTTTACAGCTTGTGCTCCAGGACGATTGGGTCAAACTTGTATGCATACATGTAACTGTAGGCATGGCTGGGATTGTAATACTGTTACTGGCTGCACCGCCTGTTATGTTGCATATAATGTTTTTATACAATTATAACTAATAATTAATAACTTTGGTTGTATTTCATTTGTGACTTTTTCAGACAATGGAGCGTGCGATATTGATACAGATGAATGTTTTGACAACCCATGTGGTGTTGAAATATCTGTTTGTCATAATACGTATGGTTCATTTGAATGTACATGCCTAACAGGTTTTGCGTTGGATATATATGATACTTGTCAAGGTAAAGACAATATTTTTGTTTAGTTGATTGTATAATATGAATGTATGTCGTATACATTTTTTTTACAGAACTCAAATGAGATAATCAATGAGATTGATCAATATATATATATTCAATATTTTATATCTATAAAGTGAATGAATAGAAAATTGCTATGTGAAATGTTTGGACGGGCTCGATGTTTGATGTGATAGAAAAGGAGCTCATATTATGTTTCAACTAAAAATCATTATTTTGATCGGTATTACTACCAAACACGCTTTATTTCGTAAGTAATAAAGATAAAATGTATACATACTAAGATTTTTATATGATACTTTAGTAAAATCTGAGTATTAAATTTAAACCATGCGCATGTATTATACGAAATATATAATTTGATCAGAAATATACACGATTTTTACTTATATAGATATAGATGAATGTACGCTAGAAAATCATTGCGGGCCACATGGAAAAGTTGTGAAAATACAGCCGGAAGTTTTCAATGTGTTTGCGAGAACGGGTTTGAAGGAGAAAGATGCCAGAACGGTAACACATAATAAAAATAATAAATATTCATTTAAGTTAGTTCAAGAATGTAAGCATCGAACACTATAAAGAAGTATAGTTTATATATTTATAGGTATATATGTTTACGCTATACAAGATGTGTTCAGTTTAAATGTTTACCCTTTATTTGTGTAATAAAATGAAAACTATACAACTTACAAGCTTAAAATATTAACAGATGGTTGGTGTAGGATCGATGTTAGGTATATATAAGTATACAGCGTTTCGGCTTACTGCGAAGAGCCCTATCAATCATATTCTTGGTTGGGTCGTTCCAGACCATTTTGAGGATACGCTTAAGATTAGCTAGGGTCCGTATGGATTTCTTCTGTAGCTCCTTTGTCAAGATGTCACAACACCTATAATCCAAGGAGGCGGTATCAGGTGACTTGGGTCTCCACTGTTCCGGTGCAACCTGATTTATATCGGCATTATCGAGATACTGGATCGTCAATATCGATGTATGGTAAGATGCGCTGTCTTGGTGGAACACTATGCTGCTTTTCAATTCTCATGGAAACAAACGCGGTACAACATTTCGCACAAAAAGGCCGGGGATTTGTTAAATATTGGTATCCGAGTTCACCTACACCTTCTTATCAATAAACGCAAGGGTAGTTTTCCCGTGAGTCTTATGTACAGCTTAAAGGACCTTTTCCGTCGTTTTTCAACCTTGGCTTGAGTAAGGTAATGCACATTCGGCATTTTTCGTAACCCGACATATGGGGGAATGTTTGATAACATGATTAATAGTTACTATACTCAATCCTAATCTATTTACAATATCGCGCTTATTGGCTTGGTTTGTTTTTAAGATCATAGTCCGGATCCTCCTGACCTCATCGGAAAGGCCTTGGGATATCTCCTATTAACCACGTATTTATTCTTGTTCAAAATTGCATTTTTTTCTTTTCCGTTTGTTGACTACATTAGTAATAATCATTCGAGTGACATCAACATTATTTCTATTGAGTTGTCTCTGGATCTGTTTCACACCCGGTCCAGATTTCAAAAGGCACAAAATAGTACGCTTAGGGTTTTCAACAATTTTATGTCTTGGCATTGTTGAATATCGAAAGGGCTTAGTTATAGTAAAAATATAAGGGGTCACGTGTATTATTGTCATACGGATTTTATTGGTATCACATATTGTTAAGGCTACACAGCACATTTAAAGTGTAAAAACTTTAACTGAACACCTCTTGTACATAATTAGTAACAAATGTTTAGATGTTTACGCTTTAAATAATTAGTAGATCATATGATATTAAATATAGTTTTACTGCTTTTGCAACATGATTGCTACCTGTGCTTCCGATATAAGACTATAGATGATTGTTTTGACCAGCAAAGTATTTATTTTTGTTTGGTAATGATTTTTTTTCACAAATATTTGTTATTCTTATTGGATCCTATAATTGTACGTGTGATGATGGATATTTTGGAGAAAGATGCAGCAAAGAAACATCAGAAGAAAATGGCAAAGAAGCAGATTCACAAACAGTACTACTTGGTATGATTAATTTTATAAAGTTATGTAAAACAAATAATTAATAAATCATCTTCTCATCATTTTTCACTAACGTTTGGACATTTGTTTTAAATTTATTAAACAGTGTACTGTTTTTTTTTCTTATTTACAAATA
The DNA here is from genome assembly GCA_001703475.1 of Hydroides elegans. NCBI lineage: Eukaryota > Metazoa > Annelida > Polychaeta > Sabellida > Serpulidae > Hydroides > Hydroides elegans. Next base: position 17,145 of record LQRL01045911.1, on the reverse strand, counting down.
GCAAGTGCTTAAAATATCATTCTTTAAGGTAAGAGTAAGTTTAAATATTTTGTTTGCATCATTCATAATGCAAGCATATCAAGTATATGATGTAAACTAGTTTCAAACAAATTTTCTAGGCATCGTTATAGCTTCAGTGCTGTTATGCATCATATTGATTGTCGTTGTGATAGCCGTGTGTTACAAGCTGAGGCAAAGGTATATTCACATATAAGCTTTGGTAACAACCACTCAGTAAATGAGGTTGAATACAACATCATAATATAATTATACAAAGATATATCAGACTTATAACTCCAAGCCATGACAAAAGCGATTGAAATTAAGGCAAAATTAAGATTAACTAACACATTGCAAACCACAAATGTGATATTACATTGATTTTGTCAAGGTGAATAATTAATTATATATTTTTCGATCCTTGATTCGGATAGGTATATATCTTTAGGTCAAGCTTCAAATTTAGACCAATAACCCAATTAATATCATTCTGTTTATTGATTTGTATGTTATCAACAAATTAAAATAAAGCATTACATATAATCTTAAATGCAATGTATATTATGTTTTGTGTCTGTTACTCCTTGATATAGGCATTGTTTTACGCCTTAATGATCATCCACAACGTACTCCTAGGTCGGGACATGATACAAACGACGAAAAGAAAATGCAGCCAAACCCTCGCGCTGATACTTTGAATATTCAGGAATCTACTAACGAAAGAATTCGGCAACAAAAGACACAATCGTCATTGGAATCGGATGGCCAGGAAGGATATCAATATATTCATGACTATTAGAATGTTTTCGATTTATTTAGATTTACTGTATATAGATGCTATAAAAAGATTTAATATAAAATGATGTATTCATAAAATAATGAAGATATATGAAATGAGGTATCATAGTTACACATATTTCGCTCAAACTTGATATATGTTCGAGCACGTGAATTTCAATTGCGAAAAACCCTCCTAGTGTGACAAGACCCAAATCCCTTCAGGCAGTTTTCACATTACAGTCATATGCATTTTGAAAAACAAAGTTTATGTTTTCCGAAACGAGGAAGCAATAACGAATAATTCTACTCTTGTGCTCACTAGAATCCAATTACTTGTGTGATTACACGCCATAATTTATCATCATGTAATGTAACCCTGATTCACCATGGATGTCATTATACTTTACAGAATCGTGTATGAAAACATTATTCATATTGATTTAGAGTTATTAATGTTTGACGCTCTATACGCATGAAACTACAGTGTCTCTGGAATCTTATGACAACACCATTGCATATTACATATTCTATTGCGTCATTTAGGGTAACACTATGTTACCATTGTGGCGTATTAAACTAACTCGTTTATGTATTCAACATTAATTCATAGTTTAGGGAATTATTGATTATTTGGGTCTCGAGGTCTTCAGGTGTGACGTAACACTGACAGACTGCATGAGGAGCCATTTCCACATAAATGTTACACACTCTTGGCCTATCAAAATGTACCCTACATGTGTTCTAGCGCGTGAAGTTAGGTTAACATTAGCTCATTTTGATGTACCAATGTTGTGTTGTACCAATGGGTATATGTAGGTGTCTGGACAACAATGTTCGTTGCCGTTTATTTACTCATTCGAATATATTTCTCTATTACGTTTATATTGAATTGATTTTAAAAAAGGTTTGTTAACCATGTTGCTGCTTTATTAAAATTTTGCAAAATGTTCATATATTCTCAAATTCTATAACAATGCCATAAATACATATTTATTTTGGTTCAATTATAATCAATAAAAACATGCGTCACCAATAAAGGAATAAGAACATCATTTGATTATTTTCAAGGTAGAAATCTTTTGAAGCATTTTACATACGTTTTAAGCAAGTTCCTATATCATGTCAATCACTATATTCAAATGTTAACTTAACCAAATTGTAATAATAATTTGAACAATATTTAACAGGTATATTTCTAATGAAAATGATGACTCCCGTTATGACATATATTGTAATTGAACTAAACAACGAAACGAAAGAAAATACATTATTCATTTATAACACAAATACTGAGGTACAAACATTGCAGAAAGATTTGTTACAATTCAGATACCATCTTAGGGTAAATAGAAGATATTATTTGATTTTGTTTTGACACAATGAATAAAAGTAGAAAACAGTTATCAAAAGCGCCAGTGGTGTCTTTTACATGCCATTTCTTTGCTTATTGTCAGTGGTATCTTTTAAGCATGCTAGAAACATTCTACATCTAACCTGCTTGAATAAAATAAACGTTTAAAACGCGCTCATTCAACAGCTTAAGTGTAAAAACATATATGAAATCAACGATTCAGTTTGATAAAGATACATTTATCACTACTCTTTACAACTTAATAGATTATTGAATGAAGCTATATTTTAAAGCATATAACAAACAATTTATTTTACATTCTATGCCATTGGATCTTCTTGTCAATATATATTGTAATCGTAATATTCCGGTCGTAAGACAATATCTTAGCAAGTGTAAAAAGAACAGTTGATTCAGCCCGTAGGTATTGGGACTGTCCACACCTCAACTTCGCACAGTGTTAGAGGTGAATCATATTGAAGAATGCTGACATACCTGTTGATGAAATAAAACGTAATAATGTATAAAGTAGTAATTAACGCATACGTTTTTTTTCAGTCTTCAGTACAAAAGTGCTTTGGAGATAGCAAGTTACTTATATGAGAATTCTAGGATGTGTTGAAGAGGTTAAGACGAATTCCTTCCTCTTCTCTTCATTAATAAATGTTTGTATTTTAGCAATATATTTCGTTACCCTAATAAATCAGAGAAAGATCGGACACACTAACGGATCACGTAACGGGCAATGCAAATATATAAGTCCAATAATGTATTTAAGGAGACCATTATAAGAAAATGCTGATCCTACCTTCAAAATGATGGCACCTCACATGTTATGTACTCAAAAACTTATCATTTAGTTATTTAAATGATTGATATTTATTTGGACAAAACCATGCCTTTCATACAATGGCACTGATCAGTTGACGATAAGATGATATGAACGTCTAACCGTACATTGGTAGTGTGCATAAAGTCATGTTTAGCTCTTAATTATTTATTTGATTAAATATACGACTATAACATACCTTCCACGCGACGGGACTTCGCAGCCGATGGTCAGATGCTCTGCCCGTCCGACCCCGCCTTCGTGATGTGCACAAAGTGATGTGTGGCTCGCTTCGACTGAACTGAGAGCGTCCACGGAGACATTGATGTCAAAGTCACGCAGTCTTGCATAATGATCTCAAACGTAAAACAAATACATTAAAGCGATAATTACTTAAACATCAAAACAATACAATAAAACAATCGACAACTCAACAGATGCCATTTATCTCATATATTTCAAACCCACACTTATTCCAATTAAATTGCCTGGTCTCAACGAAGTTCAAACATAGACGTCTTAAAAAAGTCGCTTGCACGTATTTTTGTCATCTCGAACTGATTTGACCCGACTAACTTCAGAATCGTGTTACATATCCTGATCCCCCTTCTTAAAGGACCCTCTTTTCTTATGGGGATAAAACATAAAGCACATAATTTGCAATATTGTGACAGGTTGTCATTAATACCTGATTACAAACTTTTTAAATAAATTGTTTTGCAGTGGGATAAGCTTTAATAATTTCTTAGTACAAAACGTGATTCAATATCTGACAGATCATTGGTGTCATGTAGGTGGTCAGAGCCGAAATAGCGAGGTTGCAATGATTTAAATGGTACAAAAATGACATTTATGAAAAGCCCATCTGAGGAAATGAACGTTGTAGTCATTCGGCCAAGAGGACAGGGAAATGTATGATGCTCAGTTTGATGAGTAATCGGTAGTCTGATTTATTAATGCATACATGATAATATGACTGCTTTTAACCCTAAATCATACGATAAATTAAATAAATTAATTAATTCAATATATATTGTCTATTTTGTTTGATGAAAACCATGATATCGAACAAAGTGTAGCATCCTACAACGAATCTGTGGACAAAATCTGTGTTAATCATATGCCTCAAGTAACTCGCAAAATCAAAATTAGACCTAATCGTAAGTGGTATAGTCAACTTTAAAGAGACGAACGGACAAAAAGAAGGCGTTTAGAACGAAAGAAAAATAAAAATGGTTGCCAAATAGATAAGGATGAATATACATCTCAATGTAAATATAATTATGTGTGCAATGAAGCAAAAACAGAGTCTTTTATCTCAGAGTGTACTGGAAACCAGTGCTGATAAACGGAAATTATTCGCTGTTGCTAAGGATATTTTAAATAAGTGTGAGCGCATTATGCTACCTGAGGACACGCATAATCTTACCGAACGATTTGCTGACTATTGATAAAATCGTAAAAATTCAAGCGGATATAACACGTACACAGGCATCTATCGAAAATCTCAATAATCTACGGTCGGAAATAGGATTATATTTACCAAATTCTCGTCTAACCTGTTTCGAACCTGCAACCGTCGATGAAATATGCACAATAGTTCGGTCGATGTCTAATGCTGCTTGTGACCTCGATCCCATACCCACGGATATACTTTAAGAGTGTTTAAGTGAGATGCCCCACACCTATATCATTTGATAAATCTGTCTCTACAATGAGCACATATTCCATCGGAACTCAAGCGTTCGTTAGATAAACCGCTTCTCAAAAAGAAAACTCTAGATCCGAATGTTTTTAAAAACTATAGGCCCGTGAGCAATCTCGCATTTCTCGCTGAGCTCATTGAGAAAATCGTCTGTAAACGCCTTGAGACATATCTTGAAACATACTCCCTTTTCCCAAAAATGCAATCCGCATATAAAAAATGGAAACAGCCCTTCTTAAATTGGGAATGATATTTTCAATAATATGGATAAAGGCAAGATGACGGCTATAATTCTCCTGGATCTTTCTAGTGCGTTTGATACTATAAACCATGGCCTCTTACTCGCACGGCTGAAAACCCGCTTTGGAATAGATGGATCAGTGCTAAGGTGAATAGAGTCTTACCTATCGCAACGCAAACAAAATATCTCTATACAAGGATTTCCCAACAGCGCCACGCTATCTATAGATTTTAGATCTATAGATAGGTAAAACAAGTGAAGAAATGTGTTTCTCCCGCTATGACGTATATTGTTAAGTAAATCAAACAAAGCATAGAAAGAAAATACATTTATTTCATGCAACACAAATATGGTAGTAAAATCTAAAGTTGAACATTTATATGTACTTTCAAACATTCATATATCCAAGCACAACCATTGAACAAGCTGAACATTTATATATACAAATTAAACATGCATATATCCAAGCACAATCATTCCAAGACGTTTTTCAAATTAAATTCAATTGCTATGATATATTGAAGCTATATTAGAATTAATTTCGAAAGGATATGTAAATATTAAAAACCATAATTAGAAATGGCATAAGTCATTAAAATTGTAATGATTTTATTTACTAGAAATATGCTTCAGCTAACTAGTTTGAAGATGTTAAACATTAAATCACTTATTCAACAGATACAGTATAACCACATATATGAAAACTTCAGTTTGAAACAGATATGTTTTCATTAGTTGACATAGCATGTAAACTGGAACGATTTTGTTTATAAACATGCAAGACGCAACATCAATTCAATGTGTGTAGATTTGGGTAAATTAATATTATATTGTATTATTTTTGTCATGAAACTAAGCAAGTGAAACATGGAGAGTAGATTTAGTCCATAGTCTCAAGGACTGCAAACACATCAATTTCACTCTATGTTTAAAAGCACATGACAAACATCCGTAATCCGTAAAAGTTTATCGTCATTTCAAAGGTCACAATTTGTTAGAAGGATGATTCAGTCCATAGCTATTGGGACTGCCCACACCTCAACTTCGCACAATGTTAGAGGTGAATCAGATTGAAGAATGCTGACATATCTGTTGATAAATTGAAAAGAAATAATATTCAACATATACTAAAACACACAAGCTGTTTTTTAAGGCATCAGTTCGAACTTGCTTCGATGAAAACTAGGCTCTATTAACCTTGTGTAGATGAATGTCTCTTCTCTTCGTCGATAAAATCATAATGGCAAACATAATAGTAAGGTTTATAGTATGCTTTTCCTTAACATATAGTTCGTTATTTTAATAAATCGGAGTCAGATTAAACTTTTTCAATCAGACTTACAACGTATTGACTAAAATGAGGTCTGTTGTTAGGTGTAAATAAATAATAAATAAGTACTTGAACAAGATCAAGCCTTTGACGCGATGGAAATTAATCGGCACATTAATATATTATTTAATCCATTCTGACTGAAAATATTGATTATTTAATCAATTACAAAACACAATCATACCTTCCTCGCGACGGAACCGCACAGCTTATGGTCAGATGCTCTGCCTGCCCAAGAGGTCCTTCGTGGTGTGCACAAAGTGATTTGTTGATTGCTTCGACGGGACTGAGAGCGTCCACGGAGACATTGATGTCAAAGTCACGTAGTCGTGCAGGGAACACTTCAATGCGAAGGAATTAAATGAAAGGATTAAGGTGTAAAATAGTATAGCATATTTATTGTAAATGACATGTTTGTGTGCATTATTATTTATGAGTCTCATTTGTTACACAACCCTCATAAAGAATATTCCGTTGAACAAATTACTAATTAATAACTTTGATTTTGATTTTCTAGACAAGCGAACTTTCGCGAATATAATACCGGACATTTTTGTGTTACTTTGCGACCAGAAACTATTTGATTTGTCTGTGGAATAGTTTGGCCCGAAAACATAAAGATTGTTTCTATCACTTACAATATCTGTTGACAATACCCACTGCATACACATTGTGATTTGATCCAAGGTCCACTGCCTACCTGCAAAACACAACAAAACAAACAAAAAAGATGTCATAGTTACAGGTTTTCTGCCAAAGTGTCTCCAAAAGTGACAGGATGAGCCAAATAGTTTTCTGTCAAATGTTTCCAAAATGTGTTTTCGTGTACTTTATGAAGAGTGTAAGTGATCTTATACTGTATATGGAAATAATATT
>LQRL01045885.1:21682-40731 GCA_001703475.1 Hydroides elegans | reverse complement strand
TCTCTGTCCCTACACATCCCACCCCCCCCCCACTCCTCTCATCTCCCACCACTTTGTCTTTATGATATTTGTATTTGTCTAATAAAAAACGTGTGCCACAGCGCTACGGCTAGTTATGAAATAAAGCTCGAATCGGGGTAACCACTCATTACGGAATCAGCGCTAGTAATTTTGTTATCACCATGCTAATTATTGTTCATTTCTTTACAAAACCAAGGAGCAGTGAGATCGTTTGGTAGACGTACAGAAAACGTTCGGCAAAACCCATTATCTGCATCAACGGTTTTTGTGTTTTCGGACGTTCGATTTGACGCGATGTATCTTTACAAAGTCCAAAGTCTTTCGGAAACGTTCGAATCTTTCGAAGACCTACTCGTAACCATTCACCCAAAGAACGTGGTTGATTCATAGAGTATTCAGGAGATTAGATATCAACCGTGGAGCGCAGATGGACAAAATGATTCAGAAAAACAGTTTTAAGATGTACTTTATTGCTATGTATGTAAATCAGTGCTTGAAATTTTCAAAATTTGTTAATTTCTTTTAGCAGGTAAACATTTGGAAAACGTTTTATAAACGATGAGTAATGTATTCGATTGGGTTATCGCATTTAATTTGCTAACTAACAAGCGGGGAGGTGTAACACGTTTCCTAAAAGCTATGATCAAAATTGAGTCTTTAAACTGTGACCAAATTAGGGGGACAGTGTTGATTGTGTAAAGACATTAAGCGGTTCTAAATTACATAGTTACAGCCATAATTATCATGGCAAATTCATTTATCATAACATAGTTTAGTAAGACTAAATATCAATTTATAAGAGTGATACAATCATTTAACTTGTAACAGTTGTAAGTGTTGGTTAAGGATTTGATTTAATTTCCATGGTTGTTCGCTGGAAATTTATGGCCTGATGATAGAATGATATATAAATTGTGTTTTTGGACGAAACATATGGCCCTATTTAGGCCTTTGATTTAATTAGTCACTTTGACGTTCGTTTTGTTCGGTTTAGACATGTGTTTTATACAACATAATATGTAGAAGAAGTAATAACAATAAATATAAAATGTTCAAAAATAAACTACCGATATAAATGTACCTAAACGAGATTAAAGTTATCAAAAACTTACATTAAACGTTTCCATCATGCATAAATAAATTATGCGTAGGTTGTATCAAAGTTAAGCATAGATATATAACATAAAAAGTGTACCCGACCTTTAATGAAATATAATAAAGCAAGGTACGTTAGGTTTACCTGTATGGGTCAGCCTGGTATCCACCCAAAAAGTTTCCGCCCAAAACGTTTCCGGCCATAAAGTTTCCAAAATTGACAACATGGGACAGAAAGTTTCCATCCAAAATGGTGCTTAAATATAGCCTACAACTTGTGCCAAAACAAAAATATTTACTATCGGCTTTGGACCCTACAACACTGTTAATAATATAATAAGAAAAATGATAATGTTCATTATCTTTATTTAGATAGTTTTGACTAGAAACTTTTTGTCCTATGTTGTCAATTTTTGAAAATTTATGGCCGGAAACTTTTTGGGTGGAAACTTTTTGGGAGGAAACTTTTAGGGCGGAAACTTTTTGGGAGGAAACTTTTTGGGCGGAAACTTTTTGGGAGGAAACTTTTTGGGCGGAAACTTTTTGGGAGGAAACTTTTTGGGCGGAAACTTTTTGGGAGGAAACTTTTTGGGTGGAAACTTTTTGGGAGGAAACTTTTTGGGCGGAAACTTTTTGGGCCGGATTTGGGTCAGCCTATATGATTTCATTTCACAATAATCTTGTTTTGCAGGAAAAACAGATATAATGATGATCTTGAATTGAATCTAAATAATTCAAAAGTATTTATTTCTTATTAAATACTAGTTTAACATTGACATTACACAAAATGTATAATCAATAAACAGACAATGACCTGCGAGACAAATAAAAGCAAATTATCTTCAAATCACGAGGATTTTTTTTTATATTTAAGAAAATATTTAAGAATTTACAAGTCGTCAGAATATACGTACATTTCCTTGATAACTTTGAATAAAGCAAAGGAAAAGCTTAGGTTGAAAATCGTGGTTCCTATATTGTCTCTGTCAAAAATTCCACATACATGTTGGAGTCAATTTATGATGGTTCATTCATTTGAATAAGAGTTAGGGCACCACCACAGTAAAGCCAAGGGGACAATTCACGATTCCTACGCTTGTGTCAAAACCTTCCCACCTGTCCCTTTCAGCAAAACCGTCCTTCCGACAGGTGAATGTTTCAACGATCAAAAAAGATCAAGAGTCACCCGCCACCAAATTATCATTCTATTCAGACTCCGACGCAATTTTGAAAATATGATGACGCTTTTGAAGTTGGAAGGGCATTTCGTGAGTCGTACTGAACAAAGTTGCTGTACCAAATCGTGATTTTATTCACCCTCCTTCGCATTTTCAAAGATAAGAGTGTACGTTTTAAAATCGGAACGGAGCCTTCTGAGCACTTTATCAAAAAAAATGTTGCCTCTCTTAATATAGTATGTTTCATACTTTCAAACTTTTACAAAGATATAAAATAGGTAGATATATTGTGAGATGCATGATATATTGTAATTCGAGACAAGTTTATATGGCTTATTGCAATAATTGTTTTGTTCACATTTTGATAACCTAAAATAAAGAGAACGGATAATCCTGATATTTAATTATTTTCACAAACATAAAAAAAATGATTAAGCTTTTGAAAACGATAATTATATTTAAAAACACGAGGAAAACGCGACAAATCATTCATGTTTAAACCACCATATCCTAATCTCTGTACATTATAGTTATTTATTTCGATGTATTTAGTTTCTAACGATATGGAAGCCCGTGCGTAAGGTGCGCCTGTAAATCCCTATTTCCAAAGGTGACGCCTTAAGAAACCGTATCCATTGCACCCTTTACCCTTTTATTGATGCATCCGTTTGACTCCATGAAAGAAGTACCATGATAGATGGTTTATTTGATGGTTAACCAACAAACAAGTTTCCAATAACCAGATAACAACGTTTCGAATGGGTGAGAGATTCAGCGCAAAGAAAAAAAAGGTGTCAAATTGAATCTCACTCTCATTTTTCTATAAAAGAGGGAATAATACAAATAACTGAGATATTTCTATCACTGATAAAACCACATATCTGATTTTGGTATCTGAAACAAAATCACAATATCTGAAACAAAATCGTAGAAAAAAGAGATGCGTCCGAAATTCCAATTCAACAATAGATATGTTGCACTATCTTACCAGTTCGTGTGTCATATCTTGGTTTGGAGTTGTCTTACGATATTTCTGAGTGTTTGTACAAAGTGAAGAGAGAACTGGAATAAAAAAAATAAACATTTTGTCATATGAATTTAATGGTCCCTAGCAGATTTTGACCCTGCTTGCATGCAATGAGCGATTTTGAAATCGCAAATTGTGATTTTAACGCTTCTCTTTGCAGAGAACAATGAACTCGCAACTAGTGATTCTGATTGCAAGCAGGTATTTTAACGATGTTCAAAGTTGAATATAAATCAATCTTGATAAAAAGTACAACTTCGACGATCAAACCAAACTGCTAGCTTGTTGGTTTCAGCTATCGCATTTTTATTTTGCACATGGTCTACCTTTATTGATGAAATGCCAAACTATTTCAGAAAATGCTTGGCTATGGCAATATTTCATAAATGATGTTGCTAAGAAACCCGTTGATGCACATCAAATTTTTATAAACCTTCATATAAAGTATTGATTTTTTATATTCATATTATTACCAAAATATATACCCATTTGAGCTTGGATACTTTAAAAAATTGTGAGTTGTGACTTTTATTTCAATCCATGAAATGAGATGTAACAAAATTTTTTGACTCAAATGTTATTTACAGTTGCTTAAAATACAAACTATTTCACGAATCCAGTTCTTCAATTTATTTTACAAACACTCATTTGCATTTTTGGAATTGTCGTGACCATGAGCCAGGGTGATATGCAGACAAAAGGGTGTACATTTCAAAGAAATACATATCGGCGACCAAAAATCAAAAATCTAAATAAAATCCTCCGCACATGTCTTACAAGATACCATCATTGCCTCCTTTACAGAAAAGGGCGTTGCTGAGACGTCACCGCAAGAGATGACGTCGAAAATACGTGGAATATTTGTTTATTTTGACCTTTTAACTTCATTGTATATATCGATATCAGGATCAGGACTAAGCCGTTCCGATGTCGGTTTAGTTGCGATTTCGCAGCGACGCCTCCAAACCCTGGCGTCCATTTTGACGTTTGCGAAAAGCTTACATTATTTCCATTTCTCTGACCGACGACTTGCCGATCGGGTACATCATAAAAGACTCAATCCTGCAAAAGAAGTCAACTGGTGCTACTTTCGTATTCTTTCACCAAATTGACCACAATTTGACGTTTCTGACCGTTTTACCTATAGGGTATTTTTTGCAAAGACCCGACCCTGTCAAGAGATGTCAACTGGAGGTGTGTTTCTGCAATACCTCTCTGGCAGTTCTGTGATAAGTTCAGTCGGTCCGTTTGACGACCAACTTCAAAAGACTGCAGTTTCGTTCTGTTGCAAAGTTAAACCCAGGTGGAGATAAAATGTCAAAATGGTGATTTGACTTTAGTACCTTGTTTGTTACGTGAAAGAAGCTAGGTATCTAATACAAAGCCGATTTTTTTAAGATTGCACATACTATTTTTATGCTGCATTTAGATTATTTTCTTGTATAGTCATAGTAAGTTATTTATCCATTGCACGGAATTTGAGCGAAAACTCGCTTAGACATCGCATTAAAATTGAATACGAACGTTGATTTAGAAATTAACTTTGTTTTAAATGTAGTTCGTCATGTGGGTATAGAAATCGATCACCTTGAAAAATAAATATCATTATTGTCTGTTTTCAAATAACCTGTCATAAGTGGAATCTCATATAAGTGAGGTTTTGGTCAAAGGTAAAGATGAGTGTATATTTGTGTTTATTTTTAACGATAATTTACGTTATATCACGCAATGTGTGTATAGAAATGACTAGACCTTTAATTATGTTTATAATTTAAGGAAAGTAATCATTTATTAATGCATGACGTGTTTTTTTAGGAAATGTAGATGATGCTTGATACATAGAAGAATATTTCGGTGTTCATAGTTTCAGCTCAAATATTCACAAATAAATCCAATTGTTAAATTGTTAAACAATCCAATTCCAAAACAACAACAATAAGCATGGGACACATAGTTTCCCTTGCTACGCCCGGACAGTTTTTTTTAAATTAAGAAATTTTAACACAATATAAATATCATCTATCTTACTTCGGGTGTATATTCTAAAAGTATGCAATAATTTCTTTGTTTCAGATATAACTTTTTTCATTGTGTCACCTGTAGCCTTTTTCAGGTCATTTCACATTCAATGACCTTTTAATTATCATATACTTGAGCCAGATTATGCCAAAATGAAATTCATCCATATTTTAAACAAATGCAAAATTTTGATAAAATCGATTTTAAACTTAGATTATATCACATTATTTCATAAGTTTCATATTTAAAGTTTCATAGAATTTCAAGTTGCCAGGATATATGTGATACAGTGCTCAACAAGATCCCTCATAATACCCAATTAAAAACATAATGTCATAACTTTAAAAGACATTTTGACTTTGGATTCCGGATTTCAAGCATTTCAGTATTTCAGTAGACAGTTCTGTTTCAGCTCTTATTGTGAAGTCTTTACTTGGACATATGATATATTCTGGTCCATTCTCATCTTGTATTTTAATTCAAATATCGTATTACTTTAAGTATGAAATTTTGAAATAGCCAGAGAATATATAGCCAGAGAATATATTCGTTCGCTATATTCATTGATGTAATTTGCATCCAGCAATTTCAATCGGTACACGTTTCTTATCACAAATATATTCACCAATGCATATTGCAATATCATTATGATTTAAACTGGTAAACAACAATATAGGCCCATAAGTAATCTTCTCAGATACTTTCAACCCGTAATGTTTTCACGTTGGATAACATGGGACAAAATTGTCCACCTAAAAAGTTCTTTTCATGAATTTTCTTTTTTTTAACTCCAAGATTATTATGGGTTCAAACATTTCCACCTAACAATTGTCAAACCTAAGAGCATTGTGTATCTTATAAATCATTAAAAAAAATAACTAGAAACGGTTCTGTTTAGTAAACACATTGTAAAACAGTATATCTCTTGTCTTATCCGGTAAATTGCCATGGAAGAATCCGAAGTAAACTGTATTAAATAGATTTACTTTAATGATCATACGCAACAATACCTTAATGTGATACTTATCATTCTAATCAATGGAATGTAATTTGTAAAACACATGCTACTTTTATATACCACAACAATATAAAACATATAAAAAAAATTGATACAATTGAAAAAACTGATTTTGGCATTTTCAGAAAAAAAAGTTACAGAAAAGACAGTAAGTCTCCAGTATGTCTGAGCAGGGGCTCTGTGAGAATGACAGTTACTGGGTGGTGCTTTAGAATTCAATAAACATAAGTAAAAGTTTCAGTTTGGAGTGGCATGTATGAATCAAAATTTAGTTTGCTTTGTATTATGTATATCATATGGAGATTAGTGGGTAAAACTAAGAGACAATACAATTACAATAAACAGCAACAGAATGATAATATTTTTATTCACTATGTATGAGTTTTCAACATGTTAACACAAGATTGTTTTTTAAAACATTGAAGTCACCGTATATAATAATAAGATTAAGGATCTGACAGAACTATTAGCTTTTTATAGCTTTTCCCTCAACAAACCATATCATCACTCGTTGCTTTTAATGAGCTAGTCGCGTTTTCGAGTTTTCGTTAAGGAATACATTAAAAACACGTTTTTTTTAGGAGAAACCTCGAAAAACGTTCAATGTAGCCAGACTCAACTTCATCAATAAAAAACAGCAAAACAGTTTGTTTCATGTTTTAAGTGTAACCTCTAGACATACAGCTAGCGTACAAGAAGCAAAAACACAATAATTGTCTTATTTATTTTATTTCATACCCCCATGTGATAAACATATTGAAATTATAACGTCATCATCATAGCTCTTTCATTTGTAACAGAGTTGTTGAATGCTTCCTATCTCTCTGACAACACAACAAATGAACTTACAAACAAGTGTCACCTGCTAAACAACCTGTAAAATCACATTTTGAAAACGCGCAATTTGTGAATTTCATCTTAAAGTTTTGTTCTCAAACCGAGATTTGAAATAGAGACAATTCCATCAGTGTGACGATTCCTTAAAAAATGAAACTTTCCTCAGAGAAGCCCCAGGTTGAACTTTATTTATACAGTATTTAAGCTCGAAATGATACAATAAATTGATGCAATTTTATTTCAAATGTTGAACAGTATATACAGGCCCTGCCCTCAAACCAGGGTTTCATCTTTTTTTTCTGGGCGACAGGTCATTTATCATTGTGCGATGCTTTACTCTTAACGACACATGCACCCAGCAGAGGTAAAACAAAAATAGTTATCGATTATATGTTCGAGTTATCGATTATTTTCATATTGTTATCTAGGTGATAAATTAGGTGCCTGTTCTTCAGATAAGGAGAATGAATGCAAGGTGTAAAGATTTCAGGTTTCATTGCTATTCAAGTTGATTATGTTAAAAGCAAGTACGCCGAAGCAAAGTAACAAAGTTCCGGTGAGAAGCTATAGTTTATATCTATTTTGAATTGTAGTTTTTATAAATAAATAATGTCATATATATGATGCTGTATCATACATGACAAGCTATAAGCTAAATAATAAACGGACGCTGTGTAAAGTAATTGTGAAAAACTAATTTAAGTTTAACCAATTCATTTTATAGTATTAAATCTGATATGATTGCTATTTTTTGGTTTGCTTCTTGCAAATAAATCCTTAAGATTTCGTCACAACCGTTTAATAATTAAAGCAACAATGAGTTTATTTTTAAATAAAAAACCTTATTAAATTCTAAATATAACCTTTTTTATATATCTCACAATACAGATAAATCATAATTATATCAAAGTTGTAGTGCATGGATATTATGCATCACAAATTATAGTTATTAATATAATGCAATAACAATGCCATTATAGCTGTAAGTGCTACAAATGTATCTTACAGATACTCAATCAAACATAGCCGACTAATTTGAAAATTATCTGAATAATTTCAAGTCCCTTTAAACTCCGAATATCAATTCACCTCTTAGTATAGGCAATTCACCTCTTCCCACGACACCACCTGGTCACATGTCCGAAACGTGGGGCGTCCAGCTTTGAACTCGCACCTTGTTGGTCCGTTGTCTTTTTATTCATATATAATGTAAGTTCCATTTACACAAGCAGATTATTTAACAGAGGTTTGGATTAGAAAGAACAAAAAGTAAGGATATATATAGTCTACGCAAACAGCATAGACGTGTCTGAATGTATCATCATAAATGATCTTAATTCGAGAGTTGAGAAACGCATCTTGTAGTCATTTAAACTTCATATGGCAATCTACACCCACCCATCCCCTTGTTCATTATTTCCAGGTATATCGAACCAGTTTTGAAGTTATTTAAACTAAGCATTGCAGTTCACCTCTTAGCATAGCAATTCACCCCTTCCCACGACACCTTCACCCG
Source organism: Hydroides elegans (assembly GCA_001703475.1). NCBI lineage: Eukaryota > Metazoa > Annelida > Polychaeta > Sabellida > Serpulidae > Hydroides > Hydroides elegans. The sequence continues at coordinate 32,020 of LQRL01045885.1, read as the reverse complement.
GCCACATGTCCCCGACGTGGGGCGTCCAACTTTGAACCCTTATCTTAGTAACTTTGTAATATGTAAATTATATAATGTGATTAAGTTATGATAAATGGGATATGAAAGCCAAATGGGAATAACAAGCAAAGTGATGAATTTTACTAAGAAATACTCCACTCAAATAACTTAAAAAGTATCTGAATATATCCTCCTAAGTGATCCCAATGCGAGAGTTGAGAAACGCTAAACGACTAAAGTCCTTTTCGAAGTATTTTAAAGTCATTCAAACTTTGTTTCTATCAATTCACATCTTCCCATGACACCTTCACCCGGCTACATGCCCCCGACGTGGGGCGTCCAGCTTTAAACCTTGCGCGCGCCCCTTGTTGCTGCAAGGTGCAATATTCACTTGTGTATTACATTGTCGTGAAATAATGCATCTTTGTATTGCATGCATGCGCGCGGGTTGAAATATATGTTGATAATACACGCGGACATGGCTCATGCGGGAAAATGCGTCGCATAAAGACGCAACGTCACATTGACGTGGTCATTTTTCTTGTATGCGTGTATTTATTGTCTCTCTTAACGTCGCGACGTCTATATTTACATTTAAGTTGTGTTTCATGTGTTTTACTTTAAAGTTTATTGTTTGTACGACGTTGGCACTGCGTCTACATCGCAAAATGACCTCCGCAAAACGTCGAAATGGAACTAAATGCGAGTGATAATTTCAAAGTCGTGCGCTGTCTTTGCGAATATGATACACCGATATCTATGCAATCATGTGCAATTAAGGTCCGGCCCATGTTTCAAAATCGCACATGTACATCCTGAGACGTAGTCGGATATTAAACCAAATATACCATCACTTTTGCTATGCTTGAAAGCGTCATAAATGACGTTCTTTGCCGACTGGGATGCATGTACGTTGATATAGCACGCGGCCATGGGTTCCTTCAAAGTTTCCCTTGCCCCACTGGCCCCAGTGGCGACCCGATACAAGTCATCCATCTTAATGCTAATCATGGCCTTTCACAGGCTCTTCCCTGATGTTTCATATAATCGCGCGGAAAAGGTATTTAAAAAGTTCTAAATTTCGATTTGGAGGAGAAACTTATATATTCAAATGTGATATGTAAAATTGTACAATGTATGTGAGGGAATGATTTCAATGCGAATTCTAATCTATATTTATTTATATGTGCGATATTTACATCTTGGATCAATATAGTAACTAAGAAATTATACTTTGCAAAGGAAACACAGAATATTAAAAGGTTAAAAATCCATGGTTAACTACAGCATCTTTAATATATATGGCTAATAAGATTCAAATTATTAAAATTTTGGTAAGAATAAAAAAAAGCTAAATTTGTTGAAAAATAAAAATCAAATGTTACTTTGGGGATCAGCCCTTCAGTGAATTAGAGCCATTTGATCACATGGCATTACAGGCTGGCATAATTTTGTGTTTACAAAAATCATATGACTCGGGAATTACAGTTTAAGTCTCACAAACAAAATGTAAAACACAACAACTTGTTCTATGAATTATGTTTTCTACCTTTTTAGCCCATGTCTTTCAATTCTCTTCCATGATTGGTTGAAAACTCCGTCTGGTATTTTTAGTCTGGAAGAATCAAATTTCATATAACTTTACAAAACATGACTTCTTATAGACTTAATTTATTTTTGTTAATAAAAAACTGTAGTTCACAAAAAGCTAACCCCAATCTCTTCAACGCATGCACACGCTATTTTCCAATCATATATTTGTTTGTTGGTTTTCTGCGACATTTTTGCCCGGGCAGGCATACAATAACCCCGCCATGTAATTGATGTCTTGCCTTTAGACTCTTCAAAGTTCAACCAGTATACATATAATATTATGTTACATATCAAATTAAACCCCCCTTGCCTTTAGAAAATGCTATCTTCAAAGTGTAATATTAGTTAGAGATGGGGGTCGAGATAGAATTGCTTGCGAAATTGGTTTTACAATTCTATCATGCAATTTGTGGATTAGCATTGGTTATGCATTTCACACCTCTCTATATCAGTTTTGCAATTTATGGATCACTTTGATAAATTACACTGATATTACATATTCCTTTAGTTATTTGCGTGTATGGGGTTATGGTCTGGTTGTTATTATATTTGTATGGTTAAACTCACCCAAGGGACCTTTTTGCTCATGAAAGGTAGCTCGAATAAAAACAAGAATAAGATTTTAACTTTGCACATCGCTCATTCACACGCATATTCAGACTTGATTTGGACGCTGCTTCCATTGAACTAACATATTGACTTACATACCGTTTCCATTGCCTTTTAGAATATATTAACACCCTTACTTTTCGAAAGTTTTAATAATTATTATAAATGTATCTTGTTAACTTAAAAATGAAATTGAATAACGGAGCATTCTAGATGAGAAAATAAACAGCATTTAAACAATAAAATAGTTATTGGTCGTGGCTAATGAAACCTTGTTGCCAATCCAGAAGTTTAAACGTCATGAGACCAAAACGACACCCGACATAAATGTAACAATGTGTTAACTGGTGAATCGACGTTATCAGTTAAGCCTTTTTAAAGGCATATAGTAAACGGAATTTGTAAAATTTCAGACCGCGAATAGACGTTTATATATTTCAAACACTTATTCAAATTATGATATGAATCTGAAGTCAGGGATGGATAATGGTATACTTAAAACTTCAGGACTATTCATTCCGACCAGGCAATAGGAATACATGAGTATCAGCCGTTCTACAGGAACACATAAATCATTATTGTTTACTTTCTTTAAAATTGTGTTTATTGATAATATCATAGAAAAACAAGCATGCCCAACCCAGTGAAACTAAGAAATATAGTGACCGGGCTATCAAAATAGATATCATTACTAATGTCAAATCGTTGCCTTTTTGAATCTCTGAAATGACCATTTTCAAAACTTTAACAGTTTTTGCAATTAGGTTTGCCTTGTTTGATCATGACCGCCTGGAAATCGAGTTTAACAGCTTTTTAACATTCGATACACCATTTCCCAAGATAAAGCCCGAAAATGTTGTTTTGCCTTAAGGGTCGATATGAACCAAGGCGGCTATATGGGTATGCATTTAATGTGCTGTACTTTTTTTCAAATGAGGGGCGCTATCCCCGAACTCTTAATTTGCCCTCGAGGCCTGATCTGATCAGTTTTAGCACTTCTCCTATCTACACTATCCAATGAAATCAAAGTAATTTGATCGTAAATTAAACATCTTATTAAGGGCAGCTCTAAATAAAAGTGTTATATTGAGAAGTGCTGCCCTTCAAGACACGACCAATGTTGTGGTCAATCAAAATTTGATCTTATATTTTCACTTTCAATTTCATTGTTATTTGCGCTCGATTCTTATTCTTATTTTTTTTTGTTAAAAAAAATACAGGTTTAAGTGTGCTTTTATCTTCATCTGTTTCATATGCTAATAATTATATATCTCAAATCGGTATACAATAATTGTAATATGTTGAGGCTACTAGTGAGGTTTTCTGAGACATATCCAGGATCGAGTGCTTTGATCAAAGATTGAAACCGAATATTATATGGAGCAATATATGGCTACGTCGATTTTTAGAATGTATAGAAAGAATCTGGCCCAAAAAGTTTCCGCCCAAAAAGTTTCCGGACATAAAGTTTCCAAAATTGAGAACATATGACAAAAAGTTTCTATTCAAAACTATCAAAATAAAGATAATGACGTTATTATTTTTCTTATTATATTCTTAACAGTGTTGTAGTGTCAAAAGCCAATAGAAAATAAACCTTTTTTGCATAAATTGTATATTAAAGCACGTTTTTGGATGGAAACTTTCTGTCCCAAGTTGTCAATTTTGGAAACTTTATGGCCGGAAACTTTTGGGCGGAAATTTTTTGGGCGGATACCGTATAGAAACGATATTTACTTTGCAAAGGAAGGCATGTGTATTGTATTTTCATAAAATAACAAGTAAGTATTGTAATTTAAATGGAGGTTATAGCAACGTTGCCTCAACTTCTGTACCAAAAAATGATAATACCCTAACGAACCTGTCTTTAACATCTTAATACACCTTGGTAACTCAAAATATATAAGTCTATATATTTCAAATGAACATTCCCCCTAGAACCAACCCCCGCTCAGGACATCTTAATATACTTTTGATGAAGCGACAAGTCGATTAAGACGCACATTTATTACAGTTTTACACAGCGCGGCAAAGGACGATAAAGGATCTTAACTAGGAGCATAAAATTCACACGATGGCTATCGGTTAAGGAACGAATAACCCTAGGGATGATGGGGAGGGGTGAGGGGTAAGGGGAAGATGAGGGGAGGGAAGAGGGGAAGCTGGGAAGGGGAGATAGAAGGATGAGGTTTGGTCACGTGTGTACCGGGAAATGAATATATTTTCAAATTCAGAGAGATTTTATTTATAAACACATTTAATTATCCTATTCCTAATAACTGTCCTACTTCTAGTTCAGCAAAATATTGGGAAAAAATTAAGTGTGTTTCTTTATATGTGAATGACTATTTTAGAATAAAAAATGTTCTATAATATATTTTTTATTTTGCTGAATAATTTGCATTTGTATCTGGCAGTCATTTTAAACAAACCAATGCTGAGGTCCGAAACATGGCAATCAGACGTTGAAAATACAGTTTGTATACACAATTTGATTCTGAAATATACATTTGTTCACCATATTAGCCTAAAACCATTCGTTCGCAGCGTGGTCAAAATCCGGCATTGCGCTGTGTATCTCTGTATACCTTTGCATTTATATGGAAGTGTGGTTGTCGCCTTACGTATCGTAACGTTCTATGTGAAACATGTTTTATTATCAAATCCTTTCTAATCGATTAAAATAATTTACAAAAGATACAAATTATTTCACTTATGTCGAGACTTGTTTTATAGAAACATCCATGTGTCAATATATACCTTCACATTTGTTGTCCTTACATTTCCTTTTAAAATCCGAAAACTTGGTGGTCCTACCGGAATCAACCAAAAACCCTCACGTTTGCGCCAAACCGTCGCCTAAGGTCATATAACGCACTATAGCAAGATGGCACGCTTAGACCAAAGACAACAAACTAGGGCATTCATCTGAAAATCGGTTTTTGGAGGGCTGAACACTTTGCCTAGTCTCATCGGCTTTAATCCGCTAATCCTCCTTCACCCTTGATCGCCTTTGGTTTAAACACAACACCCCTCCCCGATTCGAAAAATGAAAAAGAAAATGGATTGTATTCTATTCCATTATTTTAAGTCCTTCAGCTTAAGTGATTGTGGTTCAATAGACAAAATGCGCCCAGTAAACAACTGTCGACTTTATATCTGTTCCATTTATCGTTTCAATAGTCAGTCAAGCTTGAATTTAGACCGCAACTGGCGTTTTAAAAATTAAAGTGTTGATGAAACACCTCTCGATCAGATATTAACAGTAAAAGGGCCTTTATTTATTATTTTACATCATCGAAATGAAACACCTTTACATTTTATAGCATTTTATTGCTTGTTGTTCAAAATAACAAAATCAAGAACGAACCCCGAGAGAAAAATTTGCATATTTTTTTTTTTTAATTTTCACCCGTCAAAACGCAATCATATTGTTTTGGACCATATAATAGGATGGCTTATGCAGCATAGGCATATTATGATGTTGTCAGTATATCGGATTCCACTAGATACCCTGGTTTTGCCCGAGGTGTGATTAGTGCTATACTGACCGGCCATGCAATAAAATGTGCTTTATTGCACATACCTTTTTGAAAAATCCTTCGACGAGTAAAGAACTTATTTGAAGGCATTCGAAATATAAATTGCATCTAAAGCATTGCAATTTTACAGACAGGCCGACGAACCAACAGAAATAAACAGACAGGAAGAGATATAGAGACGAGACCAATTTAGGAAGGGTCAAATGATTCCGACTTTCGCGACAAAAATTGAAGTAAGTTCAAGATGGCCAAAAATATGACGTCCGCATTTACAAAATGTACATGCAGGCGAAAATTTGATGTAGCGTATTTTCCCAAAGATTAATAAAAAGGCATGCTCTAGAATGCGATGCAAACAAGTTATCCGATATCGCACTGTTTTCACAAATCGTTAGAATAACAAATATCAACAACAATAGAATAAAACCGTAAATTCCAAGTAATTACTGAAACTCAATATGAATGAGCCGTTTATGTCGATGTCTCGAAAGAAAACTATTCTTTTTGGCAGCTTCAAACTTTACGTTTTGTTTGCAGCACCTTATTTCACAGATGTTCCAATGCGTTGGATGACACTAAGCTGTATAGGATGACACTATGGGAAAGAATGTGTGACGTAACATAGATATATATTTTCGTTTGACATATAATTGCATTGTTCTAAAACGCTAACTTAAAATTCCAGAACATATATTAGTAAAAAAAAATGTTGGAGATAGCGTCATGAAATAATGATAACTAGAATACGTTATTGAAATATTTTACGAAATCCAGCTATCAATATTACATGACGTTGTAGATATTTCGAATAGTTTATCTTTTTCGGATATATCCACATAAATATGTCAGCTAGCCCATGTCTCGCGTGGCCTCCCCATGGTATGAAAACCATATAGTTCACTCTTTTATCCAGGATTTAAAGGGATAGAAAAATAGATTGCAAGGAAAGCATACGCATATAATTGTTGTTGCATTCATGCTTATTTATATGGGTCTGTAAAAGGTAATAAATTTTATTAAAATTCAACATTTCACTAACACATATTCAACTAATATATATATATCATACTTAAAGATGAGAACGAGAATATATACATATACATATGTCCACTGCTCAGGTAGCCGTCTTTCTTCTTACAAACATACATATGTCAGCCCGTCCGTATCACAACGTCACCAGTGACACCCCCGTGGCATATCCAAAACCCTATAATTCGTTCAATATTATATTTCTCATTACCAGGTGTATCTCTCTCCTTCTCTCCCTGGATCCTGATGTACTAAGGGACATATGAATTATTCAAAGCATATTATCTATTCGCCAACCAATACATACATGTAGATCAGTCCATCCATATATCTTATTCCTGTTTGTTGTTTGAAATTTTTGCTCATATTGCAAAATAAAAGGATAATTTGAGATTAACATTTAAACGACACTATATACATGATACATATGTCCACATACAATTGCATACATACATATGTCAGCCCGTCCGTCTCACAACGTCACCAGTGACACCCCCGTGGCATATCCCGAACCCTATAATTTGCCCGCTGATCTATCGCCGTCACTGTGACTGCACTCGAAGGGAGGGGCCGACGAACGGTGTTTAAAAGTTGGGTTAACTCATTTGACTCATGGCGATGCGAAAAGAATGCATGTTGGAGATGTCATTTCATGAACTCCTGATTAAAATTTCAATCTAATTCTATATTGCCTTAGTCTTTGGTTACGTGCAAAAAGACGTTTGCAATGTGTTGCCCTCGAAACGTTGCCAGCAAAAAATAGAAAATCTTCCATGCTTCATGCTGCATGTATTTTTGAACACCAACATTAAAAGTTTTCTTTGTTTTAAACCGAATAAGCTCAAATTTGAGTACATTTCTATTATAGATAATTTATATACAATATTTCTTACAAGTAAGATGATCAGATATGTTATGTATTCTCTGAAACGTCTTAGACAGAATTTTACACAGAATACATTTTTCGAAAAAAAAATATCGTTGGGTATTCTTCCTCTAGACTATGCTCTAGAGGCCGCTGCTTTGTATATTGTAGCCCATTGTGTCTCGTGTCTTCCACGCCTATGCTTCGACAACTGCGCATTGTGGGTAATTTGTTAAACGTCGCGCCAACATTTCACAGCTATTGAGAAAAGAGCGTAAAATTTCAATTATATATTAGTAAAATTCAGTGTTAGTGTTTGCTGGAATTTTGAGGGTAAGGGGGGATTGGGCAAAGCGCAGAGCCTTATACAACATACGTACTGCAGTATGTTGGCTTTATAGGGAGGGCGAGGGTGGGATAATCCTACCCATGAAATACTCGGGTGTGAACCTATTGTTCAATTTCGTAAGAATATTTTGTTTAGCATGACACCTTTTTTGTGCATCTTCCCACGTTTGCTCATTTTTCAAAGCGAGGCAGAATAATCCATTACGTGATTATGACGTCATAGAAAATTATATGGTTGGAGGTGTGATGACATTTGTTGGGCCTAATTTTAAATTACCACCCTATAGCTGGATATACATAATGGTAGAAATGGTGAATAGCCCTTTCGGTAAGAGACTATATTGCTTCGATGACGCTAAATTCCAGGACCAAAACTTGAAAAATATATGGCCTAGTTCAAGCAAAACGAATAATACTTGAAGGCCCCAAAGCGATATTTGTATAAAAACAATGCATTGTGTCATATACTGTATTCTGTGCATTCAAAATGCACGCTGTATTTTTTGCGTAAAAGTGACCTAACGTTTTGAAACTTTTGCCCGCATATCTCTTCAACAAACTATTTTGAAACCAAATTTAAACTTAATATCGCAAATTGTATAGTTCATAAAAAACATATGTTGATTCGCGAACGCACGTTTCAAATTCACTTAATCTATCAACGTTTAAGTTTCAAACAACCTGATTCGTTACCGTTATAGTGTCCTTCTCAGATTTAGTTGAGCGATAAAAAGGAAAAAGTGAAATAGCAAGGCTACTAGCTCGCGCAAAGAAACAATGCATCATCTAGATATGGGCGAGGAAGGAGTAAAATGACAATACAAAAATGCGAACGAGTTGAAAACGGGACAGTGCATCTCAGGGTGTGTGATTGCAATGATGAATAATTAATATATTAAAGAAAACGTATGTATTAAGATCAAGGCTGAGACAAGAGTAAGATAACACACGTAATAAATTATGAAAACGACATGTTCTCTGATTCTCATTATTCATTGCGCGCTTTTTTAAACAATTGAAAAAAATGGGCTACAGTTTTTGAAACTGATTTGCTGACAATAAAGATAAAACCATTTTGCGCCTGTCTAACATCCCTTTCGACAAGACATCGGCCAAAGACGATGGGACGTTTTTAATATTATTCCATATTAATTTTCAACCGGACATCATTTTTTTCATGAACGTAGAAATAATGTCGCGCCGACGTCGAGTCTTAGTCTTACATGGGTGAGTGTTCTTGTGATGTTGCGATGTAACACGCGTCCGGAAAACCTCTATATAAACACATCTTTTCCGAAAGAGGCGCCTATATGCTGGTATAAACGAAGGTATATGCAAATTGGTCTATAAAGACTAAGACGCGCTTGCGCTGAGATGTTCGTCGTTGCCGACGTCCGACTTCAACGCGACGTCGGCGATATGTCCCTTTTATGCCACCAACTTAACAGCGAGCCTTTAACTAGAACGTCCTCTCGGCGTTGGGTGACGTTTTACCATGGGGGTCAATAGATAAAGCCCTTTTTGCGCGCCTGTCTTACATACATGGCGGATCATCAATTTAACGAAGTACTAAGTGCGATAAAATTTAGTGACGTCTTGTATCAATGATAATGATAATGAAAAGAATAGAAAGAAAACTGTATTTTTGTCAATTGTTTGCCAAATGCTATTTCCCCCTTTTTTATTCTTAGTGTATATCTGAAACCTGAAGATATGTAACTTTTGATGGAATGCTTGATTTTGGATTCGCATTTTTTTTCGGTGCGTCCAGGGTTGCGTACAGAGGGTTAAGGCCGTGCGTTTCGATTTGTTTTTCTATAAATAGAGGATATAAATTATAAAATGACAATGCATGATACATATTATTGTATTATTGAAATGCATAAGGGTTGCAGTACGTGAAATAGAGAAACAGTGTATAGTTTTCCAACTGAGTAATGTATGTATTCTTTTTTAGAAAATCCCTCTTTCTTTAACATTTATTACATTTCATGTTCATAATCACATGTTTAGATGTATTAACCTTTTAGATTTAATATTACCCAGTATTCGATATCAAAATTTGGACAAATATTTATGTTTTACGGATTCCATTAGAAAGCAAAGGTTATGCTTCACAAGCTTGTATTTTTTTATATCATTATATGAATTTTATATCATTGAATAAATGTTAAAGCAATACTATCAGCTAATATTTTTGTCTTCATGCAATAATTGAACGTCAGTGTTTTCACATTAAGGCCTCAAACCAGCTATGTGTATTTTTAAAATGGTAAAATATGACATTTTTTAAGCATGCTTTAGCAATTTAAGATGACCTTTATTAACTGAAAATCAACATTGCACTTTTTT
>LQRL01045885.1:689-14889 GCA_001703475.1 Hydroides elegans | reverse complement strand
TTGGATTTTAAGAACCGTTCGCGCCTCGCATAAACACTCGGACTGCCTTGATCGCGCTTCTCATTATGAGCCATAAAACCAGTAAGTTTCAGCTAAAAATACATTAAAAAATCATTTTCTGAGTTTTATTTTGGAGATAACGACGCTATATTAAGTATTTGGCACACATTTTACTCGCAGATTCCAGAACATCATCTTCCAAAACTTAAGGACCATTTTCAAATTTTACTCTTTTTGCGAAAATCTTATTTTGGGGCTAGCGCGACAAATTTTATTTTTATGTGCGAATCTGTCAGCATAAACAGACCTTAAAGTCTTGTTTGAAGAAAACAGTGAAAGTCGCAAGTGGCGACGAGAATCGCTCATTGTATATAAGCAGGGCCTTATGCGTCATAATTACAATTTCAAGTTTATCGAAGTATTTTAAAGCAAAATGGATTTGTACTCAATGTCAAACGTTATTCGTTTAACATCCTTTACAACCAAAAAATATGATATAAAACGCTTCATGCTTTTTTCCTGATCCACGCCTTAATCTTTGAAAGATCTCTCACCTGTCCTGATAATGCGCTCGGAGTTATCTCAATATCAATGCGCCAGAATTCTTGTCCCACATTGTCAATGCAAACCTGTTGCCAATCGCAGCCAGTCACAGTCTAGCGAAAAAAATAACAGTTGTCTTAACTTTGGTTTTGAGTAATAATCACAAAATTCTAGCTACATTGGGTACCCTTTATTGAAATCAAGCGCCGTTAGGGCCTGGCCACATTGGAAGGGTTAGATATTTTCTTTTTTATAGCGTTTGTATTTGGGCAATGTATAGTTTATGTGAACATAACACGCTCCATGCGTTAAGAAAAATCAATTGTTCTAGGAGCGTTTGGAATTTTCCAAAAGGGAAAACATTGAAATACATGCTTGTATTGTGGTAAGGCTCTTACACTTACTTTACTTTGTCTTTAATTTGGAGTATTTACAAAACAATATTTTAAAAAATGAAAGGTTGTAAAATAAATAACGCTTGTATTTGATAAAGAGCTTCTATATAATAAGGCCTGGTTGTCAGTTGTCTGAAAAACGATAAGATAGTTCTTAAATGTAAAATTTGAAATGACAAAGGAACATTCTACGTTTGAGCTTTTTCCTGGTTTCTTAACAAACCTGTCTTCCAATGTTTTCTTTACTGGAAACTGAAAATGCGGTAAAAAGCTATGTAACCGCTTATTGTTTTTTTTTTGTTTCCCATAGGTCTGTTAGGAAATGAAAGCATAAAATAGCTTACAATGTTGCCAGGCCCTAAGAACTCTCTTAAACTTGATAAATGTGATAATATCCTAGCATATTGGCTCCGACCTGGTTGCCGAACAAATAAACTATAATTGAGGATTTGACCAACCTTCTTCAGCATATACATGAATTGAATTTTTACGATGACATCATGATATTTCTAAAGCAAGTTTACAAAATTTATAACGAGAAGTTTCTTATCTATATCTAGGCAATAATCCCATTCCCGCCCTTCATTTTGCAGATATATTTGGCATGTATATAGAACAGCACTGAGAATATCCAATCATTTGCATTGATCCTTTTTAAAGAAAATGTCAAGCTTTAAGCGATTCATTTTAGCCAATGTCCTATAATCTGTATTTAAAATTTGATGTACATGTGACCCAACTTATTATTATTAACATAACAACTTATGAATATAGGGATCATATAACCCCATAAATCAATGAAGGCCTAAATTGAAATATATTGAAATGCCAACCCCAGTTGTCAAACAACATTGTTTTGTTTGTCTTTGACACGACCCTCCTAAGCGACAATGTGAGCCAGCCCATTGTTTACCATTTCGGACCTTCTATAAAAACACCATTTTCCGTCTGCAATGCTTAACATCGTTCTTAAAAACTGCCTATCTAAATACATGTTAATTTCCAAAATCAACAAGGTAAAAATTATCTAAATAACAATAACGATATCAAATAAACATCGTGAAAATTCTGGATCTAATTATGTTTTTTTCAATCACGCGACATAATGATATCTATATTAAAATTGGATTTAAACAGGTCTCGCTAGTCAAATTTGAAATTTAATAACATATTTGTACTGATTTCCAAATTTGACTATCGCGACCTGTTTAAATCAAATTTTAACATAGATATCATTATATCGCGTGATCAAAAATTACACCATTAGATTAAGAATTTTCACGATGTTTAGTTGATATCGTTATTGCCATTTAGATATTTTTTATCTTGTTGATTTTGGAAATTTATATGTTTTTGAAACAATGGGCTGGCTTACATATTCACTTATGCGGGTTGTGTCAAAGGCAAACAAAACGATGTTGTTTGACAACTGAGGTTGGCATTTCAAGAGAATTCAATTAAGGTCTTTATTATTCTACTGGGTTATAGGATCCCTATTTCTATGTAAATATGGTGGGCCACATGTTCATTAAATATCAAATACAGATAATGTAACATTGGCCTACATTAAAAGCTTGACATTTTGTAAAATAAGAATCAACGTGTTCGATTTACATGCAAACCATATCTGCAAAATAAAGAGCGGGAACGGAGTTATTGCTTAGATAAAGATAAGAAACATCTCATTATAAATTTGGTAAAATTGCTTGAGATATATCAGGATGTCATCGTAAAAATTCAATTCACATGTATGCGGAAAATGTATGGTGTACATCCTCAGGTATAGTTTATTCGTTCGGCACCCAGGTCGGAGCCCATATGCTAGTATTTTAATACCTCTTGATAACCATTGCCAATCATGGATTCCTCGCTGTTATAGAACTTAATGTCCACGTTTGCTTCCCCTCTGACTCGCATGCAAAGCCTTTTCACGAACTTGGTGCTCGATTCAGAACTCGAATCAGTTATCCGCAAGAGAAATGGACTGGCAGAGTTAGGGCATTCTAGGTAGCTTCCGGAACCTGTGATAAAAATACTCTTGGTGTGATAATTAGATAATAAATGCATTGAAACTGTGAAGTAAACGTTGTAGAACTGGACCCATATTCTCCGCTCAATTTAAGCTTAACCTTACCCTTAAAACCAATGTAAAATGGTGGGGAAAAGTATGAGTTTACGGTTAAGGTTATAGCGGAGAAATGGGTCCAGTTCAAAAATTAAATATCACTTGTGTCAGCTAAGTTAAGGAACTCGAGATACAAAACTCCATGAATATGAGTAAAAAAGAAATGTTGTAGCAACGTAGTTAAATAATGATAAATTTGAACTTTTTTGTGCAATCCTCACGTATTAATTCTTAATACATCGTAATTTAAGTAGCGCTTTCACTACCAGTAAGAAAGAGTAATGGATGATATTTGTTGTATTTAGACCATAGCATGGTTGCAATATTAATGAAATCCTAACAGATAGGCCGTGTTCTGTAAACCTCAAAAAGATCCAAACACATCCTTTGAATCGGCGCCAGTTGCAACGTTTGATGAATTTAATAGTCAGTCCAAAACTAACTAAAGTATAGCATAGTCTACCATACCTTTCAATGCGGTAACTGGCGTCATAGCTAATTCACCGCAGTTTTCTTCGTAGCTATACGGACCTAGCTGATCATGGATCACGTGGTATTCCGTCTCGTCGCACTCGCACCGAATGGCATCTGAAAGTTAAACTTAAACTTGAATATATGCAAAGAAAGTACTTTAAGTGCAACCCAAATTAACGTTTAAATAGCTTTGAAATGAGGTATTGACAACTATATTTCATGTGTCACGTGACGTTCCGTCTCGTGGCTTTCGCAGCGAATGGCATCTGTGCACACATTCAACGAATATGAAATTGGATCCTTAATTGATTGTTGTAATACAAATAAAACTAGACTCTTGATTTGCGTTCAGATCGCAGTGGAATTTACAGAATAATGAAAAAAAGGTCATATGGGTCCTTATGTTTAAGATTTTATTCCACAAAACCTATCAAAAAAGAGTTCAAACTCAGCTGTCGGAGTTTATAAATAGTATAGTTTAAACGAGACATTGATTTGAGTTTATAATATTCATTTTCGACGATAGACAAAACATTAATCTAACAACTGCATTCAAATGCTATTTAACTAACAATTATACTCATTTAAAACAATTTAATAATATAATTGCTAAAGTGCAAGACATTAGTGCATTTGCCTTATCTAAAATTTTATAAGAAACCGAAAAATTACTTACGCGAACATGCTATCATAAGGCTAAGCAGTAAGATATAACACGTGAGCATGACTATATTTTTTATTTTGATATACCAACCAGGATTTGTTAACAAATATTTTTGAAAATGGTAAGCTATGTGAGTTGACGTGCCTTTTATATATGTTGGAAAGATACGTGTAGTTACAATATTAGTCTACATTCAAAATAAAATTGAAATTACATGATATAAAATTTGAAAATCAATCAGCTTGATTGTCTACATAGATTCAAATGATATGATGACGAATACTTTAAAACTATCTCAAAACAAATAAAAATGATTTATTAAGATAGAGCGAATTTTCTAATTGCTATCTTAATAAAAACAAGGCTTAAACAAAAGTTAATTTTAATGATCAAAGTAATAACAATTTCCAAGTCACCATCAATCATAATTGTATTTGTTGTATAGTTTAATGAGCAGAACAAAGATATTTTATTATTGAAATACTAAATACCACATTAAGTTTTACAGCTTCCATTTCTTAGTCAGAATCAATCATTATTTTATTTGCAGTATACTTTGATGAGGAGAATATGTTATATTGTATCATTAAAAAAATGAAAATGGCATAACGTTTTAGATGTATTGTAATTTTATTTTGAGAATGCCTATACTAAATAACGAACAACAGGGCCTGTTTGATTTATGGCTGAGCAAACCATTAAACATTGAAACTGTGTTTTATAATGTTACGTTGATGTAAGCAAAGTTAAACATTTAGAGGCGTACATGGTTTTTCTCGATTTCGCTATCTTGTGTACTATTATGTACTATTAACGCGATTCTGTTGTTCTTGCTTTTCTGTCTGTCTCCCTGATCATGCAAATAAAAACATACACTGAATGTTTGTCGGCTACTACATAGGCATTAATCGCCTTCAATTTTAGCATATAAATAAACAGTGGAAAGTTTTCAATGTATTTCTTCCGTATGAACATATAATAAACTGCCGAGAGATTTTAGTACCATTTGGTTCTGTTTGTAATAAAAAGAAATGGGGCGTTCAGTTTACCATTTTTATATGTGATATTATATAAGCAAAACTACTCTTTTCTCAATAGCATATGTCTGCGTTCGTATTAACTAAATGATTATAACAATAGCATTCCATCAGTATCTCTTATAAGATTTAACTCGCTCTATAATCGGATAAATGATTTCATCAATATTGTTATAATGCGATGTTCCATCTTGCTAATACCTTCTATAGCCATCAATATATGATTATTTCATGAGTTTCATATTTTGATATTTTATAAAAGGGATGTTTCTGTGCCATTTAGGTTGTTTTACCCCCAACCAATACACCAGAAATCAAATATAGCTGCTAAAATGTGATCGTTTACATATTATCATTTTGTGTTTTCTCCATACATCCCGTTAAATGTAGATTAAATGCAATGCTCCATGTTGGTTGGCTTCTATTTGTGCCTTTATCCAGAATGCACGCATACTGCTAGACCACTTATGATGATTCAAGGATAATATACTAGGAATGCAACGAGATCGTATATTACTTGACGCACGGTACACTAGATTTCACAATGTAGTTTGATATGCTTTACTTAGCTACATGAATCACAAACACATTTTAATATATATAAATTAGTATCATTAAATAGTTCACACATTAAGTATTTAAATCATATCTAAATATTTGATTGAATATGCAAAATTAAATTAATTGATATCTTACTAATTATCAGAATTTATCCATTTGGATTTTTCTTACTGCACATTGAACTTGATTTGTAGCTTATAAGGCCAACCGTTTTTGAAGATATATGACTCGAACGTTACGGTGCTGTAGCAAAGCTATATCTTTACATATCAATATATAGTTTGGTTGTTTAATATGAAAGTCAAGCTAATTGTGTAGGTGATAACTTATTACTTGCTTTGGTAATTAATAATATGTAAAAACAATGCATTTAATTTGATCCATATGTCTTGAATTAAAAATAAGGATATGATCAGTACGGCATTAGATTGATAAGGAACACATCTCGAATTCTTTATTCCAGTCAAACATTTCTGCTGATTAGGATATGTAATACAAGATAGAGAGAGAGAGAGAGAGAGAGAGAGTAAATAGATATGGTAGGCGTTTAATGTTCAAGTTTTGGGTATTGTTGTAATAATATCTTTATGAACTTTCTTTTTTTAGTAATTCATGATACTTAGATATAATACATTCAAATGATTGCTTCACATGTATTGAGATAATAGTGCGAATATGATAAATTTGTTTTTTTTTTGTGTAATGATAACAATGATTGTATCTCAAATAATGTTTTCAGTTTAGAAACACTTCATTCGAGTCTGTATGCACTGGATTCGATATAACCCTCGATGACGAGTTTAAGTTCACCCTTCAGGTACGTTCAAACTCGAATAAGATCAAATCAAATGTGCATAGAGTTTTCCGATGCATTTCAATGTTACTAAAATATTCCAGTAATATAAATTGCATAAATATTAATAAGCATTCATGAGTGTTGATCAAGCACATATGTACATAGGATCTATGTCATAAAACAATGTCAAGATAAATAGTATTCCTGCAACAGTTTCTTATTGTGTATAACTAAGAGCCATAATTGAGAATATCATTATTGTAAAAACTTTTGTTGCTGTTATTTTGTGTGTTAGAATGTCTCGCATGTTGTATGTCAAAACGCTTCTCGTTTCTTAATGTTGTGTAATAGTTAATTGCGCAGTAGAAAAAAACCTGAATATATATTAGTTTATGTATTGCAGACATATAGAGCTCAATTTGATATTGATTATTTTATAGTTGGCTATGTGCCACGAATCAATCTTGCCTTTATTAATAAAAAAGATCACAAAAAATATAAATATCTCATATCTTCTATATCTTATATATAAACATTTTATACAGATGAAAATATGAAGAAAACTAAGCATTACATTCAACTACATTTTTATGTGTTCACCGTGATTTAACCTAGTCCTTCGTAATGCCTAAAGATATTCTTAATCCTGACCAATTATGTCCAAATATATATATTTATTGATGCTGGTTTCAAAATGATAACAGTTCACATATTATTGACTTCACATTACACTTATAGTCATTGGTATTGTATTATCATAATTGTTATACCATCTAACTCGTGTGAAATGATGACCTTGGATTTGTAATGTATCTATTATTCTGAATAAATGTTCACATCATAATTTGCTAAAATATATGCCGTAAACAACTGTAAGACACTATACAAATCTAAAAAAAAATGAAAGAAATCATAGTGCATCTTAGGCATTCCATCGATCCAGAACCTCTAAATGGCAATATTATCGTAATTACATATGTTTACTAAACAATCTGTTCAAAGTGTTATGTTTCGTCATGCAATACATATAAAATATCCTATTTTAAGGTCTCTATAATGTGCAAACAAAAAAGTTAAATTAGGATAACTTCAATGAAGTATTAATTTATTGTAGGAATATCAAAATTGTATTTTCTTTGTAACATTTGTTATTGTTTACTTGTGACGTAATAATGACTCATCAGCCGGAACGTTCGGAAATATATTACCCTCAAAAACATATTATGTTTGATATCAACACAATCATACATGTATTAAATACAATTACTTGTTTGTCCGCAATGTCTTAATTTATATAAAAAAAGCATAGGTTCAGTTTCAATGATTTATTAGGTTCCAAACTATAGTTTCAAACGGATTAGATCAAAAATAAATTCATTAATTTTGTTAGAACATATATGTATGCATAAATGTTGATGTAAAACACATATTTTACTTGCATGAAAAGTCGCAGGGTGTGTATCTAATGACCAATGAACATTATCACATCTTCCTAAGATTAAACATCAAATGAAATACTATATTAAAACAATCAAGTCAATTCCCATGTCTAACATGTTCCAACAGATCATGGGCAAAATTGTGCAGCACCAATTGTGTAGGTACCAGTTGTTAGATACTGCTCAAACTCTCCCCCAGATTTGTTGATTCGCAAAATCTCGAATCTTCAAAGAAACAAAAAATAGATAAGTGGTTTTAAAACAATATTAAGTCATTTAATTTAAATTACTTAACATTTCACTTATAAAACATTAATTAGTCTTAACAATGATAATTATTATTCAATTTAATAAACATATATAACGATCAGTGGTTTGCTTTTTTGTAAATAAGTATACATATTGGCAGCATTATGATTTTCTTGACATTTATTATCCTATGTATATCTTAAATGAAAATAGTAAATCATTCATCTATTAAATACAATATTAGATTGACTTTAAATTCAAAAAATTGAAACCGCTGCAGATACAAAACATCTCGGAATACAGTTACCTATCCAAAGTGGTCGCGTATATATAATCCCCGATAGAGACCATATTTGGACCTGGAACCGGTGAAACAGGAGAACTTGTTATGACCGTAATAACGCCAGTATCAGGAGAGAACGATTTCAAGTGTCCATTGTCAAAGAAGAAAAGAAGGTTTTCTATGGAGAAAATAAATAAATTATTAAATTTATAGTCACATTATGTTAACTGGTCAAAAACGATTCCAGAAGTATCAATAGTTTTATCATGCTCTTTTAGAATATATCATCGAAACAAATCACAATATGTTATAAATCATTATAAAATATCTTACCAGCTTCGTCAAATGTCATTGGTGAGGTGTCTTGGTGAAAAATAGGCTGGGCAATAACAATAGCCGATGAACCGTCATAATTTGCTTGAACAATATGACCAGCATCGATATCATTCCAGTAAAGTTTACTAAAACATGCATATAAAACACATTGATTAAATATTAAGGGCTACAAAAATAGTACCTTACAGCTATGGCAATGATCTTTTCAGCAATATTAGTTTTGATGATGACTTTAAAGGTATATTATCTTATACAAGATCACCAAGTATGTATATATATATATAAGGGTAACTTTACATAATTATCAATCATTTCATTTTAGTAATCATTTTACCGATTAACGGTATCCAGTCTGACATCCCATGTTCGTTGAATAGCGATTCCATTATCCGGTATTATACTTATTGGCTCTAAGGAGTTAAGCTCTGGATATGTTAAACATAAAATTTCATTTCTGGTGGTATAGAAGAGCTTTTTCAGATTCTTATCTATACTGATGCTGATAACGACTGAACCTGCCAGTGAAATACAAAAAAAAGATATCTATGTTTATGCATATGTTGATTATATTTGCTAAAAATACTCAATATAATAAGTTTATACAAAAGCTTCATGTACGAAAATATCATTATGATGTAGCATCTTCAGGATATGCTTAAATATCCATCTTGTTTAAGCATAAAATGTAAAAGAACTTATAAAATTACTTTACTATATAAATATCAATTTGAGATCATATTTAGAATGTATGTAACAAAATTTACAATAAGTCGAGTTAATTATTCAATATTTGATGTGAAACAAATATCTAAACTTGAAAAAATGATTCTCGATTATTATAAATATACTATAAAATATTCAGTTTATTATTTATTATTTGATAAGAAACTTATAATAAAGATCGACCTTGTTGAATTATATGTAAACCTATTGCAAACAACTTATTTCGGCAAATTATAAGTACCCGTGTCAATGATTTCAGTGGATGCTCCATTTATGTCAACAGACATAATTCTACTTCCGTCCGATAGAAGTATCATGTTCAAATCAATGTCGACATCAACATACCAATTGGCGAATACACCCATGAACACAATTTCATTAGTGAGTCTGTTTCGGCCTGCTGTAAGCGTGTCAACTATCTCAAAGACCCCAACACCATTGTCGTATTGAGTTGTAAGCATTCGATCACATGAAGGGTGCTCTTAAAATAGAAGAAAGTATAGATTAAGCTAGGTTTCATATAAATTATAGACATAGAAACAAAACAAAATCATTGCTTGATTAATGTTTTGGTTAATATTGGTTTCATTTATATTCATATTGACTTTTATTATAACTCAATATTGATCTAATTTTAGCAAAATTGAGAAATTATTTAAATTAAATGAGCATGATGCTATTTTTATTGAACGAAGTTTGTCATTTTACCATGTACACAAGTTAACATATTAAATATAAAACGATATTTGAATGCAGAGATAACAGGTTCATATCAGTCTGTTGAGTGTTGTTAGATGTGTCCATTTGAGCTCAGTTTTAACTTAATTAGTTTTTTATCATTGTCAATCAAATCGTTAAATCTAATTGTTAATTTTTCAATCAGTATCAAAATACCCTTGACTTAAATTGATCAAAAATCACTTTGTTCGGTATGCAACACATAGGATCGGAGCCTAGCATGCAGATTTGGGTGACTCTTGTTTTGATCATAGATTGCTGGGGGTTTATGCAAAATGCTTGAGATCCCTAAAGGTCGATGCCTTTTTTTATTTTTTTATTTGACATTTCATTTTTTGATTTAATACATACGTTTGCACCAATATAAATTTCATTGAATCACACCATATTTAAGAAACTGTTTATGTTGATTTATGTTGTTTTATTTCTCATCTACCTGGCTCCGGTGCAACAGCTCCTCCTTCTGGCAGATGGCATGCGACCAGCTTCAAGTTTTTGACGCGTGTCTTAATAAAGCAAAAAATGAGCGACATTCGTCAACTTAATTTTTCTTATATTACTTTTGAAAACTAGATAACACCAACATCGTTTGAACATTTTAAGTAACATGTTTAGAATAATTTTTACTAACTGGATAGGAACTTTATGCTTAACTCAAAGACATTCGTATTAAAACATCCAACTGAATTTTAAGGCTATGAACTAAACGTTAGACATAGGATAGACTACCCCTAAAAATTAAGGTGCAAATTCATGGGACTATATACACCCAGCATCCACCAAACCTAACTCCTGTTCGGCTATAATAATGGCGCCCGCTACGAGTTCTTCTCTTAACTATAATACAATGGGGTTAACGGTTATATTATTATCTTGATCGGCGCCTTAACGTTATGAGATATTTTACCTGTCCAGATAACGCGGCTGGAGTTATCTCAATATCAATGCGCCAGAATTCTTGTCCCACATTGGCAATGCAAACCTGCTGCCAGTCACAACCAGTCACAGTCTAGCGAGAAAAAATCTTAACTTTAGTTGTGGGTAGCAATAGCATTGACCATAAATCAAGCGCAGTTAGGGCCTGGCCACATGAGAAGGGATGAACAAACTTATTTGTATAGCAATCGTGTTTTGGCAATGTTTAGTTTTTGTGAACATAACACTCTCCTTGCGTTATGAAAAGTCATTATTGAAGGGCTCCGTGCAACAGTGTGTTAAGTCTACTTAACATGTTTCGCTAAAATTTATGGCAAAGTGCCAAGTGATAACTGATCCATGTTATATACTTAAATGATACTAATAAATCAACAGGATCATAATTATTTTACTCTTTGGCTACTTGCCAATTCTTATATGAATGACCAGTCTAAAAACATTCAATGCCTTTTTCTCAAAACGTCATTTTCAGACTTAACACATTGTTTTATTATGTGAAATTTGAAATGACTTGAAAAGAACATTCTACGAAGCGTAGTGGTTACATTTAAGTAATAACGTAATAATTGCTTTTTATGCAACCTTTTTTAATAATGTGCTATTGAACGCTCCGTATGAAAAGGCCCAGTGTAATTATTATTGCAAAAACAAATACATGCTTGATTTACATGTAACCGACCATTCAATATGAACATTACAGATTTTTACCAATACCTCTTGATAACCATTGCCAATCATGGATTCCTCGCTGTTATAGAATTTGATGTTCACGTTCGCTTCCCCTCTGACTCGCATGCAAAGCCTCTTAACAAAGTTGGTGCTTGTTTCAGAACTTGCATCAGTAATACGCAAAAGAATTTGACCGGCTGAGTTAGGGCACTCGAGATAGCCCCCAGAGCCTGTATTTGAATTTATAACATTATAAAGGTGATTATTAATTAAGGTGATTATGTTATATATGTATTGTCTAACTCATTTCAGTAATCTGCAAGAGAGTGAGAAAGGCTGAATTAGGAAAGTACAAAAGTACTTAGATAATAGTGAAACTATGAGTTAAAAACGCAAATGACAGGAGCAGATGGGTGTCTATGGCATGCATCTTCAGGCGACAAGTGGTAATGGTAATGTAATGTAAATGTGGTTTATGGTAGCGAGCACTTGTTACTGCAAAAATAAATTACTAATGCTAGAGTAGAAATATCATCGTGCATTTGAATAGTAATATATGATAGCTAACCTACCTTTCAGTGCCGTAACCGGCGTCATTGCTATTTCACCGCAGCTTTCCTCATAATCATACGGACCTAGTTCACCATGTATCACGTGATATTCTGTTTCGTCACATTCGCAGCGAATCGCATCTGAAAGTATAAACATATATACGGTTTCGTCATATTTACAGCGAATAGCATATGTATTCGCATACAAAAGAATGGAAACAAAACAGATTATTATTTTCATAAGTAAACATGAAACTGTTTATCCGGGTCAGTCTGGACCAATCTCACTTTAAATAAGACTTTAACAAACGTTTACTGCAACGTTTCATTTTTTCGCGTAGGTTTATAACCCCTTTTCAGTTCTCATTCATAATTACTTAGAATATTATAAGAAACCCCAAAAATAACTTACTCGAACATCCCATCATTAGACTAAGCAGCAGGAGATAACACGTGTGCATGACTATATTTTAGATTATAATGTACAAACCAAATTTAGTTAATAGATATTTTTGAATATGGCAAACTATGTGGGTTCAAGTTCCTTTTATATGTTGGAAAGATATGTGTATGTACCATATTCGCCCACACTAAAAATATAATTGAAAAGTATATAAAATGGACAATAGATCACATTGATTGCTCACATAGATGCATATGATATGAGGAAGAATAGTTTGAAGCTATCTCAAAACATATTAAAATGTTTTATTAAGATAAAGCAACCTTTTGAGTTGTTATTTGAATAAAACACAACTTAAACAAAAGTTTATTTTAATTTTCAAAGTAATAACAATAATATCATCAATCATAACTTTATTTGCATTATAGTTTAATGAACAGAACATTAAATATGTTATTATTAAAATAGTAAATATCACATTAAGTTTTACATGTGCCATTTCTTAGTCATAATCAATCATTATTTTATTTGCAGCATACTCTGATGAGCGCAGAACATGTAATCTTTTATCATTTAAATAATAAAAATGGCATAACGTCTGACATGTATTGTAATTTTATTTTGAGAATACCATTTTTAAATACTGAACAACAGGATATGCCTACTTTATGGCTGAGCAAACCATTTAACATTAAAACTGTTTGTCAGGAAACAGCTTAGAATTACCCATCTAATCTGTTTCCTGTTGTGGAACTGCCCTCGTGGTACAATCGTAACTTGTTTAGAGTCCGAATAAAACGCCAGAAGTTCCAAATCACAGCTTTATTACATCCAATATCCACATAAAATACACATTCGTAAGTATCCTTTATCAACTTTGATTATATTCGAATTCCACTTGAATTCTATCTTCAGATCACACAGATCCTTTTATCATTTATTATATCCTTTACTATCTTCAATGCATAATTCCAATCATCTCCGAGTAGCCGAACCCCTCCTGGGTCGGGACTAACTACAACAAAACTCGAGCCCTTGTCGTTACTGCTAGAGCTGTCGACTCCTTCCTCTGCCAGGTAGGATTCTCCTCTGTCGTAGCTCCGGGCAGGTTCCCGATGATCAGGTCGTGGATTGGGTTCTCCATACACATAGCCTCTACCACCCCAGTGTAGTACGGCGTGTCGACCTCAATCCTTGCTAGAGGGAACTTCTTAATTGACCCATCTACCAGCGCACAGCACATCTGTCGTCCGGTGAGTTGGCTTTCGTGCACCAGTT
>LQRL01045879.1:17287-29469 GCA_001703475.1 Hydroides elegans | reverse complement strand
AGAAATGACTACTGTATCAGCCAGAGTGTCTGCAAAGAAACCCTGTGATGTATTGTTGCGTTTGTTTGTTGTAATAACGCTCAGTAATAAGTGTGCAATTACGATGTATGTGCTGCTTTATATTGCAGTTATATGTGTTATAAGTAGTCATATAGCAGGAGATGTCTCTATAAGTGTTTTGGGAAGCTACCCTTATGATTACACTTACAAGTGCCCTCTCTTGTTATTCCAATGATTTTTCAGTCGTCCCCCCTTTGTCTCATTTGTATGTGTTATATTATTCATTTTTCAGTATGCGTGCTTCTTAGGTTGTTAGACTTATTTATTGCTATTTATTCGTTGTAATAATGGTGTCGCTGTAATTGCAAATAATTATTATTTAATTATGCTAGGGTTTTTTACTTGTTCGTTTTTGAAATGAGAGATAGTATGTGTTGGTACTCATAATAGCGCCCACCTCCTTGAAGGCCATAATACTTGCCCTCACCCATTACTGCATTAGTTTCACTCACTGGTCATCATGATGATCGCAATTTCAATGCCGCAGACTTTTGAGAAATAATAATCATGCCCTCCCCCCATCCCTGACTATGAAAAGCTGTCTGGGTGACATTTTTATTGGATCATTTTCATATCAAGAACTTTTATAAGTAGGACAGAATTTCTAATTTTTGGATGTATTTATTAATATTTAACTTGTTTGGTATATATTATTATGTTGTAATTTATACATCTTTATATAAATGGTGGTAAATAGTAAGCGTTTTGTTCCTTATTTATCGTTGGTGCCTTGGTCATTTGAAATCAATCAGTGATATTGTTTTTGTCTACTTATATTCTAATCAATTCCACTGAGTTGATAGTGATACGAGTTTAGTGATATTTTAAGCATTTTATCGCATTCTTGGTATTAATTATTGTTGTTAAAATGGTCATTATTTTCTGTTTCTATGAGCATGTTTTAAACGAGATTTCTCTCCATGGTAACAAACGAATGGTTTTCTATTCATGATTTTTGTTAATTAATTTTCTGTGTGCTTTGATATTCTTTACTTATTTTTAAATTTCAAATTTTTGTAAAAGTGTTTTGAGAAGGAATCATATTGTATTTGGTTATTGTTTGATATACTATTAGTTTTGTGCTCATTTAACTTGATAAATATTGTCTCAAAATTTCTCATATCATGATTGTATCTTGTAATATGATTTTCCTCTTTATATATTTTTTTCAAACTTTATTAATGACGAAGATTTATGTGGCAGCGTAGGTGAACTTGAAACCAAAATTCCACTACAAAATCGATTTGTTCTTTCCCTAAGTTTTTTCCAAAAATTCTGTTTGACGAGGTTTTCTCCGACGAAACAATTGAATTATAACTTACCTCTTATCTGAGTGATTTTTAACGTTAAAGGGTCAAAGCTTTACTTTGACTGAATACAAATTAGTGTGTAGATTTGTACATAGTTTAGGATCGCTGACTAGTCATTTATTTAAGGTAGTGGTTCTTCCATGCTGCTTTGCATTTGGGGCTTTGCAGAGAGACAAGTGTTGGAGTTATAGGATATAAATTATTTTAATGATTGATAATGATTCAAAAAGCCAGTTGTGTCATTTGTTAATGTATTTCCTTATAGATGTATATGAATGATGAAGAATCATGCCAAATAGAGTTTTATGGTGTACACTTCAAATAATGAATGCCATGGAAATTGATGATGGCGAAAGGTTCTGAGCCGAGTTGATCAAAATTAGTAACGTAGCGATTGCATCGTGATCAAAAACACTTGTTATTCTTGTTGATTATGTATTCTATTTGTAAATGAAATAAGACAAATATATAATAAATTATTTATATAATATATTTTTCACTTCTTTTATTTCGTTTCATATACATGTACTTACTATTTGAATCTCACATCATATCAATTCACACACGTTGCAGTTACATATGTTGTCTTTATTTTTTACCATTCACAAACATATAAAATGAAATTACAAAAAAAATATAAACGTTCACATGAAACTATTTTAAATTCTACCATAATTCCGTACCATAATCTACCCGGGTTTTGATAAAATATAACATAAAATGCCAGCTACCTGAGTATATATAAATAACAACATCCACTAGATATGAATACATTTTAATGGTCTGTATTTATAGTGGAGACATCCCGACGAATCAGTTTGTCTGAAAAAGTTCATGAAAAAATACATGTATATTTCCAAATTAATGCATACACATGTGTTAGTATTTACTCAAATCCATGACACTGGTCGCTTCATCACAATTAGGCCTATGTACATTGTGAGGTCCACCAATAGCAGTCTGGTTTATTGAAAGTTGAGTTTCGTGACAAGTGGCATTGAAAGGCGCATCAGTGGAATCTGTGTTAAAAGGTTATGAACTTATATATTTCATGTCAAACAAGTTTTTTTCCACGAGCTCCGTGATAATGTTGGGTTGATGATGGACTTTTTCTTACATATCCAGAGTTACAGTGACCCCGTATTTTTAATGAATAGCGTCGGGAGGATAAGCGTGAAATCTTTACATATAATATGCATTTATAGTTGTTTTCGTTTCACAACGGATAATCAGATCCGTACATATTAATACACATTACATAAATAATATTAAATATAATTATGTTAAGTTAGTCTCTACTCACTTATGATACACAGTTATAATACTAAACAATCGAGAATTATTTATTGTTTTGTCTAAATACCTAGTGTATTTGCTCTTTATCTTGTTAGAGCCATCAATGCCAAAACACCATCTTCGTTTGATATATTACCTAACAATTTATGTTTGATCAGTGTTTCTATTTTTTATTAACATTAAACCACATGACAAATCAGATACAGAATTACAACACTATCGAGTTTCATGGCCCTCATATCTATTTGCTATCATCTTGTAATCGACATTGCGAAAAAAGGGTTTAAATATTTTCCTTTTTTTGACTGAAGGGCATGGATATGTAAGAAACATTGACTTTTAAAGGACGCAAATGTTTGCTTTCTTTATTCTATTGTGACATTGTCTTAGTGATAGCGACAATCTGTTTTTTTTATTTTGTTGAGTGTTTAGCATTGTGTTGCAAAAGATAATCTTACGAGTCTTGATTATAAGTTAGAAAATATAATCTAAAACATTGGTGATATTACTTGAAATGATGTATATTATCTTCTTTTTTATCGCATGAACGCACCATGTCACGTATATAGTTTTGGGATTTGTCTGAAATACTGAAATCATATTCTATAAATCCCATATAAGATAAATTGCATAACAACTTAACTTTATTATGCATCTTATAGAAATAGCAGAACGTAAATTAATATATAAATTCAATTGAAAGCCTATTTCGATATATTTGACAATTAAATTATACTCAAGGCACGAATAATGTTGATAAAGGTGATTTTGTCTATATCCCAATCAAACGAATGATTCAAGGAAACATGGCGACACATGTTTTACTATACCTTACCACAAGCCACATATCAACTGACAGCTATTCATAGTTGCATTCAAATTACTTTCGAATAGCACTTTGAAGATGCCATAATTGGTTTTCACAGAAGTCTTAAAGTAGATATATCATATTTTGTTTGATATCATAGCTTAATTACGTATGCTGTATAATATACCTCACATGTATGACGCTCTCTTATATAGGTATATGAAGATCAATTGAAAATATGGAGTTCACATGTTGAATTTAGCAGGTGGTCTCTGAATAGTTATGAAATGCATGCTCACAATAATATATATAAATATATATATGTTTTCAATATACATGTGCGTATCTGTGTATTTGTACATGACAATATGATTATAATGATTATGACTTTGAATTATCAATTTTGTAAACAAAAA
Organism: Hydroides elegans; assembly: GCA_001703475.1. Classification (NCBI taxonomy): domain Eukaryota; kingdom Metazoa; phylum Annelida; class Polychaeta; order Sabellida; family Serpulidae; genus Hydroides; species Hydroides elegans. The sequence goes on along the minus strand of LQRL01045879.1, from coordinate 25,579 downwards.
TAATATTTACGGACTCCTATTGCTTATTGATTCGATATTCTATATTATGTATTAAACAAAAAATAGCAAATGCTAAAGGAATTCATCTAACAGGGTATATTTATCTAAAGTAAGATTCGTAGTATTCATAAACTATATTTATATTCATTTAGAATTTGAGTTCGATTTCATGGATATGATTATTTTTCAGCTGATTGTTCGTAGCTTTGAGATGAGCACCCTATGACCACCTTTTGTTTCTATAAAATAAACTTAGCCTCCAAGCTTATCGATCTTAATATTCGTAGTATTCATAAAATGTATTTTTATTTATCACAAAATTTCGGTTTCCTTTATACACTCCTATATTGTGCAACCAATCATCTTTCAGTTTAGGTGAATCGCAACATGTACTCTGTTTTTTCACCCTTTTGAGTACTCCTAGCCGCAATATCAACCCCATTTTTCTCAATTATCATAACTTCATCATACACTTCCGGTATTTGAAATGCTCAAACCAATCTCCATGGTAGTCCTGCCAAGTGTTGCTAATTTGAGCATCAAACAAGGGAATCTTAATATTGCCTCAAAACTTTTCATATGCTAGATATGTTTAGTGCATATCGCAATGGGGAATTCAGGATTTACTATTAGGTCACCCATTAGATGAAACCTTTACCTAAGCCTAATTTTCACTTTGCATGTAATTCCATGCTTCCCACATTTGAAACATAACCTTTGGTTATTGAAACTCCCCTTTGATATGTGCTCCAGGTAATATATATTATATATCTAAACGTCAGTGATTCGAGATATCGGATTTATTATGCGAAATGATTTGATTGGTTTGTGATAATCAAAGAGAACAAACATTACTTTTAGTAAAAAAAATCCCTTATGTGTATACTGACGTAGGTGGTAATTAGAAACATACTCTATCCTGTTTAGGATTTGATGCACACGCCCAATAAATTCCGTTATTTATATGTAGTCAATATAACTTCGATCACCATAATAATGTATTATCAAATGTAATTCTTAAGATTTACAATTCATAAAACCAATTTAATTATATCGTTGTGGTTATATTTTGAGTATTTACTTTGTTTATGTGGCCACGATTAACAAAATTTTTTGTGAACTTGACTGTAGACTTATATTGATATTTGTTGTAAGGGATACCTTTGAACATTAAATTGTTACCAGATTTTTGTTAACCTGATCTATTTGGGACTTGTTTGATTTGTTTGAAAAAGGGTTCATGCTCAGAAATATTGCTCATCTTCTAAATTTCGATATCTGGACCGCTTTTCTCCCTTAATGCTTATAACTTACAGCTTCCGTACCATAAAACTTTGCATTTGTTGAAGGAACATTTTAAACTTGTAGAAAATACTTAGAAAATATTTTGGATTTCAGTAAAGTTGATTATTCACACAAGAAGACATTTTAAAACTGTAAGCTGTTTTAATAAAACTTTATATAAAATCATCACATCTAAATAACTCAACGTTCATTCAAATTATTCTCTTCCTAAACCAGCCTATTTGTTTCTCTTATCCTGTTAGTGATAATGGAAAGATAATGTTTTATGTAACAATTTAAATTTTGAATATAATCATTCATTCATTTAAGTCAAATAACTGTTGGAAGGATGTAAGCTACGAACTCTTATGGCTTGTATTAATACATCGGCTTATATTCATTATCAATTTATCAACAAAAAAAAAACAGTCAGATGTGTACCATAAATCAACCGGTTACGATACAACAGAATAAGACAGGCAAGATTGAGGACACCCAGTAAAACACCTTTATTTTGAGAAGTCTTGAGTAAGATACTGAAGCGAATAGTTTTGATGAAAAAATTTGCTCATAAAGTTGCTGAACCAGGACAAAAATATATTATTGGGAGCATTTCAAATTCAAATAATTGGTCGTTTGAGGTATAAACATGCAATGCCACGAATGAAAATGCGGTCAAGTTATAAAATATATTACATTCAAGCATTTACTTATTGTATTTAGCTATGACTGTTCTAATTGTATTCTTGATTTTTATTTATTTCATGCAAGTATGCTTTCACTTGTGTAAAAAAAAACAAGCGATGTAGCTGGGATGAGTATTATAATGTATATTCATCCCAGGATGTAGCGAAAAAATATTATTTTCGGGTTGTTTATATTTTATCGAACATAAACTAATGGCTACAGCTCCTCCACCCCAGTCTTTTCAGCCTGGAGTAGCGGCTGTGCCAGCTACTCAAGTTGAAATCAGTATATCATGCAGGTCAATATAATCCCCTCCTATCGACATATTCTTAACAATGTTTATATCATTTTTATGTCATTATTCAACAAAATCCATATTATCGCTCAATTTCCTATATTTCGCAATCTTCAAATTTATAAGCCACTTTGACATTTCAAATGCGCATGCGTCAACTAGCCTTTTATCGGACCAAAACAAACCAGTTTTTTACTCGCAAATCTGTGATAAAAGTGAATAAATAAATATGTTTTACTTGAGGGATGTTGTTTGAATCAAAACAAAACGAAAGAAAAAAATGTTTTTAATATCATAAATATATTTTGCTTATAAGACATTCATCAAAAAATATTACCCGATTGATTTTTGAAACTCTGTACAGGTCCAAAAACGTCAAAACATTTTTTTAGTGGACCATTTTTGTAAAAAATCATAAAATTCATCCTAAAACCATTAAGATGTTCTAAAAAGATAAAATACTGTCAAATATATAATTATTTTATAATTTAACATCGTTTGAAATTTATTATTTTATTTTGTTTATCATTTATTTATGAAAAAGAGGCGATTTCAAACATCACCGATTGGTCCGATTTTTCCAGGTTGAATTAATGTCAAAGTGGCTTATTAAAAAATGTACTTATCTGTAATCTTTCTATGACAACTCTCCATTCTCCCGATAACTTGTCTATTGGAAAATAACTTAAATTCGATATAACTTTTCAGATTAAACTTTACAACACATTGTGACATTCATGTAATATTCAGGGTGACCACCAATCAGGGAAAACAGGGAAATCATGGAAAAATCAGGGATTTTTTTTAGTAAAAATAAAATCAGGGAAAAATCAGGGAATTTCAAAATTTGAGTAAAAATCAGGGAAAAATCAGGGAATTTGATTTTGATGAATCAGGGAAATCAGGGAAAAATTGGAGAAATCCCTTGATATTTTTATTCACATGGTTCACATGATTTAATAAATGTATACGTTTTAAATGATGTTGGTAGTTTCAAGTGTTTATCAGATTTTTCCAATGCGGCTTCATCATCATCTATATTATAAAGAATTAATTAGCCCCCAACCAACCTATTTGGCTGAGGGCTATTGCTATCCCCCATACCGTCTGTCCGTCCGTCCATCCATCCGTCTGTTAAAATTTGAGGTGCAATAGTTTGTCTGCGGCGTTTTCGTATGAAACCTTTGTCCTAGGGTTCTGAAACTTCACACAGTGAAAGAATATATATTGCAGATGTGCAACGTCGAGGTTCCGTTTGATCGACCACAAATTGTCGAAATTACGGGGGTCTGAACTTAGACGAATTTGAGATATTTTGGGATATTTATAAAACACTTTGTCCGCGGCTCTTTGGTATGAAGCCTATGTTCTAGGCTTCTGAAACTTCACACAGTGACAGACTATATATTGAAAATGTGCAGCGTCAAGGTTTCAGTTTGATCGATCAGAAATGTCGAAATAACGAGGGTCTGAATTTAGATGAATTTGAGATATTTTGGGATATTTGTACAACACTTTCTGCGGCACAGAAAGATTACACGTATTTCGTGACGTGGTGAGGACTACTTGTGTGAACGAATATGTAAGAGCAACGGTGTGAAAACGACGCTTTGAGAAAGACGTTGTGAGAGGGACGTTGTGAGAAAGACGTTGTAAGAAAGCCGTTATGAGAAAGATATTTCTTTTAACCTGCTTCTTTTAATCGACAATTATTCGTGATAGACAGTGTTCAATCTAGAGTGCGTTGTGTGCGTGATCACGCACTGATTTTTGAAATCACGCACTCTGAAAAATCGAGTGCGTTTTTTTCACGCACTCATTATTCAAAATCACGCACTGTTTTCATAGTAGTGCGTTTTTGTAACACGCGGAATTTTAAAATATTATAGCGTTTTTACCAGATATTGATTTTCAGATCTCCTTTCCCTGTTTCTCTTAGATTATGTGAAATGTGTAATTGTTTCATTTATAATAAGATTAGGCTTAAATAGACTGCACAATTAAAATCCGAAACTTGCTCTCTCCGTTTCATTTCAGTAACAATCATTGTGTGTTTTTTTTTTTGTGATTTGATAACGGATGCAGATTAACTAAATATTCATAAAATAGTCATTGAGGCAACGTTTTGCATTAGAGATCGTACGATCGTATTCGCGATTATCTTTTTGGATGTGCGTTTAACTTTTCCAGGTTAGCATTGTACTCCACGACTAGCCTTCAGTCAGTTAATGACTTATGTGTATTTTCAAAGAATTCGTGGGATTCAGAAATTTAACTTCTTTTATATCCTTTATATTTTTGCTAGCGCCTTCGGCGCTCCCCCTTCGGTGTTGACAAATTGGCTTTGGGAAGTCTCCCCCTTCGGTGTTGACAAAGTGGCTTAGGAAGTTCAACTGTTCAAAAACCGAAAACTCTTTTTTTTTTCCAAAAAATAATTTATAAACAAATATTTTGTGGTTATAATCTTTTAGAGCTAACCTTTCATTAGGCCCCAACCCAAAAGGTTGGGTGCCTATAGGTTTGGGGTGTCCGTCTGTCCGTCCGTCTGTCTGTCCGTCTGTCTGTCCGTCATACTTTTTTGTACGGACTAGAACTTTTGAACGGAAGGTCACAGAGACCTGGTTATAGACTCAAATGAAATGTCTTGGTCCGTAGATGTGCCTTTTGACCGTTTCGGTCAAAAACACCCAACCGGAAGTTGTAAAACAGACCAAAATGGCCCAAAATAGTGGTTTTTCAAGACTTGAGCTTGTACGGGCTATACCTTTTGAACGGAAGGTGACAGAGACTTGGTTATAGGCTCAAATGAAAGGTCTTGGTCCGTAGATGTGCCTTTTGACCATTTCGGGCAAAAACACCCGACCGGAAGTTGTAAAATATCCCAAAATGGCCCAAAATAGTGGTTTTTCAAGACTTGAGCTAATAGGGGCTCAAACTTTTGAATGGAAGGTCATAGAGACTTGGTTATAGGCTCAAATGAAAGGTATTGCTCCGTAGTTGTGCCTTTTGACCATTTCGGTAAAAAAAACACCCGACCGGAAGTGGTAAAATTGGCCAAAAATAGCGGTTTTCATAGAAATATAATTAAAATCTGCAGAAACCATACCCCTTCGAGTTCGGGGGCGGTTGGGGCCTGCTCGTGTTTCACAAATACTTCCTTGTTACCTTAAGATATATAAATAACCATTTATTGTGCAAATAACTGTTTCGTTGACCACTTAATTTTTGCGACTTAGGCGCGCGAGTGCCGTCTTCAAGGCTTGATAATCATTTTCGAGTTTATGTTATATTATCCATGGAACATAATCCATATACATGTGTATCGATTTATATATAATTAATAAAAATATAATATACGGAATATCGGTATATATGTCAATATCAATTTATCACGCACTCATTTTCAAAATCACGCACTCGCGAAAATTGAGTGCGTTTTTCCACGCACTAAATCGAAATCCTAGATTGAACACTGATAGAGAATGTTTTGCATAGGCTGGGGGCTTTGCATCTCTGATCCCTATGTTTATATATAATAATCTTTATTTATGGCATGTATGAACCCTCGGGAAAAGTTACTAAAATAAGGGAAAATTCAGGGGAAAATCAGGGAAAAATCAGGGAAAAATCAGGGAATTTACACATCACTTTTCGGTGGTCACCCTGAATATTTTGTATTGTCCGTTACGCAATACAGTCCAGTTCGGCTATTAAGCCTTTTCGGACATAAAACATTGAAGATTGAACACGCAAGTTGAAAAGTCCCAGCATAAGTTTAAAATTAAATCCCAAGGTTGAGGGTCTATTGATATATCATTTTCGTATGTCCATACGACTTTATGTTTTTATTTTATTTTTGTATCATATAAATATGTTTTGTTTATGATGAATGGGGCAAAATTAAAACAGAGCCTACCGAAAATAACACTTCCTGGAATTGTGAGTGCCTTAATCTCGGCAAAACCTGTGTTAAACCAGTGCTATAACAAACTTTTCCTCGCCCATTAGGTGAGCGATAACTAAAACTTTTTAGTCCAGGTTTTATGCATATGGCAATGGTACCAGAGCTTCTAGTATATCCACATTTGGATGATTAGGAGTAAATCTACACAAGTACACACTCATGTACACAGGAAAGTGATAACAACTGCATAGACTGCAATATCAGACTGCAAGTTAACAGTCAGTGTGTTACTTTCATATATATCTTATCATATTTTATAATATTTTTAGGCCCCAATCCAAAAGGTTGGGGGCCTATAGGTTTGGGGTGTCCGTCTGTCCGTCCGTCTGTCCGTCTCAAATGAAAGGTCTTGGTCCGTAGATGTGCCTTTTGACCATTTCGGTCAACAACACCCTACCGGAAGTTGTCAAATTGGCCAAAATATCCCAAAATAGTGGTTTTTCAAGACTTGAGCTTGTACGGGCTAGAACTTTTGAACAGAAGGTCATAGAAACTTGGTTATAGGCTCAAATGAAAGGTCTTGGTCCGTAGATGTGCCTTTTGGCCATTTAGGCCAAACACACCCGACCGGAAGTTGTCAAATAAGCCAAAAATAGCGGGTTTTATAGAAAATATATATAAAATCTGCAAAAAAAAACATACCCCTTCGAGTTTGGGGGCGATAGGGCCTGTTCGTGTTCACTGAATACTTGTATAAGTTATATCGTGCGATCATTTTGGGTAAACGTCATATATTATATCAACCAAAATACCACGTATAGGACGTTAAGGAAGTACCAGAGATTATTTTGTCTTTGGAGATTGTTAGATGCCGTATGCTTGATATATATGGAGCGGGGGTGTCCGTCACATCGCTTCTTATACAGAAAAAAATATAGTAGCTGGAATTAACTTTTAACATATTCTTGGGGACCACTTTCCGCCATCTTAAAAATTGACCAATCACAATCTATTTATTTTTCAATGTTTGGGGGATGTATCTAGGAAGTAAAATCGCTCGTCCAATCACATTGCTTGAATACCGAATTGTTTGGGGGACGTAGCTATGGTGTGACGTATACAGGTCTGCAAGAATCACCACAATAAAATACAACGTAATGCATACAATATCGGATTTTTTGATATTTTAAATGTTGTCTCAAATGGACAGATAATCCTATGTAGAAAATCATCGAAACTTCCGGCTGGAGAGCAAAGTCACTTAAAAGATAATTTTAAATAATGATTTTTTTTTTTAAGAAATTATATTTATAATAATATAGTACAAATGTATAGATAAAAGTTTTCCTAGACTAATGAGACCGTGTGGCACACTAAATGCACAATCCGATTTTGAAATAAGACTTCGATTGGAGAAGAGTATAGTTGATTTATGAAAAGTGACAAAATTTTACAAATAAGGTCATCATTTCTCAGGATGGCCGGTTCGGGGTTGACCTTTTCTTCAATCATGATTGATTTTAATTATGGCTGGGTCGGGTATTTTGCTACCCGAAGTCGATACCCGGTTCGATACCCTATCCGACATTCTCACAACCTATTTTAACTAGGGTTTTAATTTTATGTATTCATCAAGATCTTCTGTTCTTATGGCTTAAGATCAGATATCATATTAATTCTTATGAAAGGACATATAAGGCTGTTATTAGTTCTTTGTTCTTATTTAGTCGCCCAAATTTAGCTAGAAACTGCTTAAATAGATTTTATAACCAAAACACCTCAAACTCTTTTAAAATAACAATTGATATAATTAAAGTCATATTTTGATTTTCTCATACTGCAACTTTTCGTGTATCCGGGTATTCGGTGCGGGTACCCGAGGTACCCGATCCACCCCTTATTTTGATTTTATTTTTGCAGAAACCTGAAAGATAAAGATGTGTTCTCCAAATCAGATCCCATGTGTGTGCTCTATACAAAGGAGTTTGCTAAAGATCGCTACATCGAGGTACAACATGTTTTCATTTTACCAATGCACTTGTGTTTTTTCAAATGGCTATTTCTCCAAAAATGCACTTGAGAGCAGCTGTGTGGCTATCGCTTTATTTCAACCAAATGGTTA
>LQRL01045876.1:47787-74420 GCA_001703475.1 Hydroides elegans | reverse complement strand
TGGTTTTATCTTACCATTAAACTCATTGTCTATGAATGAAATAGTTCAAACTTCATGTTCAATTGAAAGAGCATTATCTTCATGACTCTTTCTTTTATATGTTTTATTGAAAAACGATCAAATTGAAATATAATGCTTAATCGAAGATTCTGATAATTCTAGATTGGTGTTACAAAACAATATTCTGCCCCAAATATTTAAAAGGAAATATTAAATGAATAAGATTATTCTTTGCAAGTATTCAATATGTAATGAGATGCAAAGTGCAGTTTCAACGTTCCTTTTATTGAGAAATACACACCAAAATAGCTTCTTGACTGAAGCGACCTAATGCAAGTTGGCCTTTATTCAGTCTTTACATACAATTATTTCAAAAATAATACCACAAAAAAATATTGTTATTAAAATATTTTGAAACCATAATCTGAAAGGGTCTAGAGAATCAATATACATCACTTTAATATGATAATTTGTTGCATTTTGAAATTCGATAATCTGTGAACTGGGCGGAAATGGTGGCTGATTTGAGCACCATGTCATATATCTTTATATATGTTTGGTCATTGCAATCTTTGTTTTGAGAATCATTAAAAAATGTAATGCAGTGAATAATGTTAAATTATAATTCATCCAAATAAATAGGTAAATAAGACGTTTTACAGAAATTTTACAGAGCTTTGTAGTGAAATTTGATATTTCAATAGTCTAAAAATTGCATGAAATTTCTTGACAAAGTTCATTTTTGGTCAAGGGCGCATTCTTCCCCCAAGCTGGATTTAAGATATGATCTTTGTTTGTATAATATCTTTCAAACTATATAAGATTCAGCTTGGGGGTCGAATGCGCCCTTGACCAAACTTTAGTTTATACCACATGACATACGGCATTGTAAATCAGATGAAGTGCGTCAAATTCTAGCTATAATACACTGTTGTGTGATTTCGTAACGATTAATCCACTAGAAATATATTCAGTAATATCATTCCAGCCCTTTTGGCTTAATTTATAAGAAAAAAATATTCTTAATACCAGTAAATCATTACGATTATGGAAGGATCCCCTAAAATTATTATCAAATTAGTGTTAAGTTTTAATGGCAAATAAAATTATAAGTAGATCGATTTGAAAAATAATACAACTCATTTCTAATGCCTTAAACAAAGAGCTTTTCAAATATATTTAAAACAATTCAAAATATTGAACAATAATTTCTATCAGTCGTATATCCTACTTCCGGAGCATTTTTCTTATATAAGTTGCACATGGTCCTTAAATTTCTTATAAGGACCCATAAAAGGTTGAAACCGAATATGAAGTTGACAAGTGAACATAATCCGATTATACAATTACGGAACGATTTTCCATTATGCAATAAGACACATTTTGCGAGTATAATTTAGGGGAGGAATCATTCTAGTTAAGGAGAAGGATCATACAAATTTCATTATTGCTCCAGAAAACATTATTTCAGGCAAAAAAATGATCAGATTCATACCCATTTACAATATTTATCCTTTATTTAATTTTGAATCTCCTCTTATATATAACAGCGACTTTCAAAGTATTAGAAAACTTCTAAATAGACCTCTAACGCATCTTATAGGCATATTCACCATATAAAGATATTGATAGAGATAAATGTGTTTTGTTTAGTGAGGATTCTATTGACAAGAAGGTACGTAAGGTGTAGGATATCTGATTGGTAGATTAAGTCAATCAAAAAATTGTCTTTTTGTTATAGCCATAATCTAGGAAGTTTAACAAGTATATAGATAAACAACTGTCATGATCACAGTATGTAATATGCCTGACATTGAAATACCTGACACAAGTATTGAAATCGTTCCATAATTGTATAATGGGCCTAAACTCACTTGCGTGTGACAAAGTGCTGATATCATCGAAACTATTGCTATGATCAGATATTTCTGTTCAGCATCCATAACTAATATATACACCTATCATTTAAGACAATTTTATCCTTATATAGAAATCTGAATCAATGACGAATGTATATGCAAACACAGAGTATAGTGAAATATCGTTCCATAATTCCGTAATATCCTCTAGTTAGTTTAAAGCGTCTCATAAAATATTTATGTTTATTCTAAAAGACCATCTAAAATCCTATATTGGTACATTATTTACAAAAGCAAAAAAATAGTATTCACACACCTTGTCATTATATAGGCCTACATGTAGATAGGGTCTATTTATTTCAAATAAATAAACTACTTTACTTGCACATGCATATGTACCCGAATAAACATATCTGATGTTAACCCATTTGCTAGGCAACATAAAGGATATGTTTTCCGAGCTTCGATAGTACTTATACATTTATTTTGACAAAGTCTTCAAGTCTGAGCGATATTTAATTGAAACGATGGGATTCTCTAATTGTGTAAGCATATATGCTCCAAATCAAATAACCATTTATTTGATAAATCAAGTAAATTCTATAAGACAACATATTAGAAATCGAGCACCATTGGGTAGACATGGTAATGGTGCAGTCTGCGGTTCTTTTGGTCCGCGTCTGCGTAATTGATATGGGTATAAATATAGAAATCCCAGCGGAGACAATACTGAAGGAATTACTATATTTTATACCCATTCAAATTCCGCAGACGCAGACTCAAAAAGCGACTGACAGCACCATAACAAGACAATTCCCAAACATGATCTTTACGTCAATTCTACGTGGCAACATATTAGAAACCGAGCACCTATTTGGTAAACATTTTAACGAGAAAATTCCCAAACATCTCATCCTGTACCCAGCGTCTCTCAAATTTCATATGGCCCCTAAACGCCTGCTTCTAGGAGTTGGGGCCGTGTATGACAGGATGAAACAGCTAATATAAGCACCTATTGCTTCCACCCTTTCTGCCTGAGCATCGTCATAAACCTTCCTTTCAGGTCGAGGTTCTCAATATCTTCCATGGCTCTCAGCAGCTGCTCAATCATTGTCTGTTCCGCCATGTTCTTGTAGGCGCATTGATCCCGCCATCTGGTGGTTAAAATGAATAATGACTTGATTATTCGATAAAGTTGCAACAATGTATTTTATATTTGGTTAATATTAATAAAGATATAACATTTGATATATCGTTCCTTTAGTGATTTTGAGAAGAAGAGAGATGGGTCTTGAAAAATTGCAGCAGAAACCGTTGATTGCAGTGCCCTATTAGCAATGGTACATGGTACACGTCTATTTTCTGGACTCGCTGTAACACCCCGGGGTCGGATGAACGTTCCTCTCACGTCCTCAACTTTGACGCGACGTCGGGGAGTTGTAACGACGTTATTCCTAACTCCACGACCAAAAAGGACGTTCGAAAAATGTCACATGATTCCCATTGAAAACTTCTTGTCGATGTATATCGAGTAAGTAAATAAATACAGCCTTGTTATAGCATGCAAAACAAGAGTACAAGTGTATATTCTATCGGACAAAATTAGGTACATTGTTTAAAAAAGGTCTAATGTCCTTATACTGTTCATATAATGTAACAAATTTTGTGGTTTTTACCTGATGAACATCTCCGTTATACTCCCTGCAATATTTCCCGGATGGTTTGTCAAAAACTGTTCCAAGTTGCCGTCTGTTAAACCAAGGTGGTAACCCAGTCGCCTCCAGTCGAAGCCGATGCCACGGCTTAAGCCCGATAGCAGGGCGTCGTCGAGGTATTGCCATTGTTTCGGAGCTGTAATCAGATAGATAGAAATAATTAACCATATTGCTGTAAGTTAACTTATGGTTCATATAGTTGATAACGAAACATACTATAATACTTTATCAACATTTTTGTGTTTCGCAAATGATAAATGGAAGATGATGATGTACAAATGGCTATATTTTTTTCAGGTTTGTTGGGATTTTTTAAATTAAAAAAAAAATTCCTTACAAGTTGTAAACGGTTTTCCAGTATATTTAATTTTGTCGAGTGCTTCCAACAAAAGTAAGATAAGAAAACTTAAAGATATCATCGAGTGGTACTTTGATATAATTTTTGTTTCGTTTTCAAGCACAGACATGAAATTGACAATCCAATAACTGTCATTATTATAGAATGTATTTTTACATTAGATCTATCTTTAAATATACATGTAGGTGTATCCATCCTTACAATGTTGGATTTATTGATAACTCTTTTTTAAAGAGACACTATGATATAACATTTTTATGAAGGATATTTTATCTGAAATCATCTTATGTACATGACTTTATTAACGTTACAAGTTATGGGATTTACAATTTCTAAGTAGAAAATTGTAATAACAACAAATAGATCGATGAATCAGAATTTCATTTTGTATAGTTGCTCTTCTAATATTTTCAAACATGCCTTTCTTCTTGACTGACAATACCGACCCACATTATGGTGGATTTCAAATAAAAATAGTATATTTTATCTTGCACTGTCAAGGATGTTTGTTTGAGGAAAACAGAGAAATTATTTTCAAATAATTGATTTATAATTTTGTTGGTTTTGGAATCCAAGCTGAGACAGAGTGCATGTTACAATTCATTATTACAATTATCGTGATTTAAGCTCAATGTATTGGGTCATGGCCAATTTGGCATGTTATCCAGATATATTTGTTAAAAAAACCAATTGTAACTGCATAGAAACTGTTGCTGTTGCAGTTATTTGTGATGATAAAAGTTGGAATATAAAATGACCCTTTTTCATTTAAAGAAAAGAGTACTTTGTATCTTTTGCTTACTGATTGCGGCATTTTAAAGCAAACATTTTTTGAAGGATTTTCTTTTATCAAAAAGAAAAGTAATCAGATTCGTATGCTTGTAGGAGCATATCTATCTAGTTAGCTTTATATTGCTGTTTTATAATCATCATACCTTCATATTTCAGATAAGGCAAAATTATAAAATTCATTGTTTTAAGATAAATACAAACCACAGTGCAGTAAAATCTGCGTGTGTATTTATCTATCATGTTAAAACTTTACCATTTAGAAACCCTAGACAAACCTCAAGGTCATTGATGACTAATTATTTCGAGACACGCTTGGGTATATATCTGTTATCATAGAGAGTGTGGAATTTTTATAACTTCGCTGTTTAGACTCATTGGAAATTTTGATATTATTCAAATATATGTTGACTAATCAAACGAGGTATAATAACCAATAAAGACTTTGGGGTTTAAATATCCAAAGTTGCGGTTTATAAAAGTTGTATGTAAATTAGCATGTGATCATATAATTACAATATTGAATGTGACGTAAGAACAACCCCCTTTGATTGACGTCAGATCCGATTCTCTGCTCATCATTCTTAGTTAGGTATGCATGTCCGATTACGACGATATAAGAATTTTTTTTCAACTTTCCACATGGCCTCAATTGAATTAACTTATAAGATCCACTGAATCGTGAAAGATATAACACTTGATAACATTGTCATTATGTTTATGGCAATTGATTTACACGATTTTAGGTTTAAAGCTGACAAAGGGAAGGACTTTTAACCTTCCTGAATACTTTCTTTGATTCAAAAACTTAGTTATTTGTTCTATTGATTATATTTGAGGCTCACTAAATATATGTTTTACATGCTATCACTTAGAAATTATAGGAAACGTTATAAGAAACAATGCCAACTCGCGGCCCCAGGTTCTACTGCCGACAGCCACCAAAAGTCATATTAGTTTTTCTCACTACCGTCCTAAACAAAAGGTCACCCCATCCTAAAAGATTCTTCAAGATGGTAAACATCCACTAAAGTATACTTATTTTCAAGATTCAAATTTAAAAGTGACGCAATGCACGCTATTTGATATAGAAAACGTAAGTTATACATATGTATGCGTTAATTGTGTTTAGATATATTGGACAAGCGTGGATCCAGAATATCTGAACGAATTGGAGGGGCACAATTGTTGATATTTGGTATAACGTAACTAGATAAGAGCGGACATGTCAGAACACAAAACCAAATCTCTTTTTTTTGTCGTAAAAAAGTTGAGGGCCTACATGTGGGCAATATTGTATCAAATAAAGACGCTAATCAACTAAAATGATGTGATTTACCTACCGTTTCTTCCCGATAGATGGATCACATTAAAAACATGTTTGTTTTGTTGCCGTTGATAGAATAGTCACCCAACATACATTTTAGATGATACAGTTGATATAAAATCGAATCGAATTAAGGCTTTGACGGGTCACATCTTAGAAATGAACTATGTAACATAAAAACAAATTAAATGAATTGATGAAATCTAAATATAATTTACCTCCAACTTCTTCCCTGTCCTTAACCTGTTCTTTCGCCTCTTGGAGATGCTCCAGCATCGTTTCATCTCCCTGCTGCCTCAACATCGCGTACATTTCGAACAACTTCTGAGCCGAATAATCGTGGCAGTCCCTGCACGGAAACTGAATGTCGACATTCTTCTTCAGATCCAACAACTGTTGAAACTCGCGGCGTTCCATTAATGGACTGGAGTAGGTTTTTGGTTCGCTTTGGGCAAGGGAAGTCAAACGGTCGAAATTGAGCGGTAGGTAGATGAGTTTGTTTTGACCAAGGGACAGGGTCATCAGTTCTTTTAAACCGCATATTTCTTCCGGTAGAAACTGCAGTTGATTGCATGATAGTCGAAGAACCTGTAAGTTTGTCAGCTTGCCAATCGAAGCTGGTAACCGCTCAATGCGATTTCCACTAAGTCCGAGATATTTCAATCGCACTAATTTCCCGATTCCCTCTGGAATCACCGTGATGAACTTGTTATCCGTTAGATCCAATTCTTCCAGATTTTTCATATGCTTTATTTCCTCTGGCACACGTGTTAATTGATTCTTTGCCACGTGTAGATGGGTCAGGTGACCTATGTAGACTAGGTCACGTGGTAGACAGTGTAGAGGTCCATAGACTCCATCCATAGATAGACTGGTTTGTTTGTTGAGACTGAACATGCGCAGACTCTTCATTTCTCGGATCACGTGATCGGGAAATTGTGTCACGTGATTGTCGTCGAGAATGAGCGTTTCAAGTTTGTTTAGGTTCTTGATTTCGGGACTGATCCTGTCTGTGAAAAGTAAATATAAGATAAAAATATGCTTGTATGATTAACTTGTTGATATTAATGTATAATTGAATTATAAAAACCTAATTCATGAAATGAGCGTTGAAATCAGTATGCGACACAAATACATCGAGTAGATTTCTTACACAAATAAATAGCCTTGAACAATGTGTAGCGCGCTTCCTACGAGTTAAGTAACAACGCAACCATGTTTTATCTTGCCTCAATGTTTTACAAAAAAAGTGAATTATAGCAATATATGCAACCAAACTCACCAATGCTATTGGAGGCCACATTTACACATCGAATTTTCGAGAAATTCCATGATTCGGTAAGAGCGATTGGTGTCAGTTCTCTGTCTTCGTATTGACCATTTTTCATCACCACAGCATCCTTTCGTTGCATTAAGGCAGATAATTCCGTCTGTTCCTCTGTAATGAATACACAGATATGAAACGAATTATATGCAATAATAATAGTGAGTCTATACTCGGAGCAGCTGGGCTGTTTCTCCTTTTCTAGCCAGCTTGGAACTAAAAAGGAACACCTTTTGCGCAAATTGAAATGTTGAATATAAGCAGACTATCTATTATATCTTGCAAATAACTGTTTATAAACTGTTTATTGCAAGCATGCTTAATCAATTTTGAAATAATCATTCGAGCTATTTTTTGCGAAATTTAAGAAATTATCAAAAAGTTGTTCCTCATACTGCACAAATCTCCATGCTAGAGAAGATTTTCTCAAAATGTCCAAGCCGGCTGGAATTGGGTGGAGAACACGGTTTTTTGCGGAACAGTTCGTGAGGTGCCCTTCTATTAACCTTGGTGTTATCTTTAAACAATTCATACAAAATTGTCTTAACATTTAAATAAACATACTAAACATGTCCCGATTGCCATGCACTTGTTGTTAAATGAGGTA
Source organism: Hydroides elegans (assembly GCA_001703475.1). Classification (NCBI taxonomy): domain Eukaryota; kingdom Metazoa; phylum Annelida; class Polychaeta; order Sabellida; family Serpulidae; genus Hydroides; species Hydroides elegans. The sequence goes on along the minus strand of LQRL01045876.1, from coordinate 66,441 downwards.
AGAAAATATTCACACGATTTAAAACAAGATATTATTAGTTGTTAAATATGCATGAAGTGTCCTATAAATTTAACTTACTTGATGTCACCTTCTTCGAGATGTGCGTCTCCCGCCTTCCCCTACCACGGGCACCTCCTTGCTCTCTCAACCTCACATCAACGTCCTCTCTCAGAAACTTCAATACAGCTTCCGCGCCCTTGGTAACTACATCAAGCGACGGATATTCGAGGGGGTTGTTCCCCAAAAACAGCTTATTGCTGATCGCTAATGGGTATATGTCGCAAAGCGACCGAGGAAGACTGGTTAGTTGGTTGCTACGCAGATCTACGTGTTCCAGATCTAACAAAAGGCCGATGTTGTCAGGAAGTTCGATTAGTTTATTTTGCGAGACAGTTAAAGTCACGAGGTGCTTCAGTTTGGTAATAGAGCTGGATAATTGCTCGAGTTCATTTCCACAAAGTCTGAGGGTTATCAATGATTTCATGTAGCATATGCATTCAGGGAACTGTTGCAACAGATTCATTCGGAGGTCTAAAACCTGTAGATGTTTCATGTATGACATGCTCTCGGGTAATCGCTGCAAAGCGTTGTTGGTCAAAATCAACTCCGACAATGCTTCCAGTTTGTTAATCGATTTTGGCAGCTCTTGCAATGCCGGTTTCCTATATGCGGCTATGCGTTCCAAATCTAACTGCGAACTGACACTCAATACGCGAAGATGCACCATATCGCAAACACTGTCAGGTAAAGTCAAAAAGCGATTGTAATCCAGAATAAGCGCTTTCGTTTGAGCCGTCATGATACTAGAATCTAGGGTTGATGAGACATTGAGGTTTTGAAAACTGAGGTTTAAGGGTTCTGTATCGTCTACCTCGGAGTAGCGGCCTGATGCCATAGACATAGAGTCGCTTTGTTCGACCACCGGTTTAACGAGGGGTTGGTAGATGTTCTTTTTATCCATGGTGAATGTTTGCAGGTTTTCTAGTCTGTAAAACGAAATATGTTGGCCTAATGTATCCGTTTCATTTTATACATACTCATATTTGAATTCATAGTTAGTGGTGAAATTATGAAATGTGTTTAAAAAGAAACATATGATTTGAATGGTAATAAAATCGTTGTTGAAACATTAGATTTGTTCTTAGACCTCAAGGAGGATATAAACATTGGATGAGCTCTTTCTCGTAACATAACAATATATTTGGTATAACAAAACATGTCATAATTTATGTAAGAGGGTATTAAATACTATGTGATACGGTGTGAATCAAATAAGAAGCATTTTTAAAAAGAATATAATATCACCACAACACGGACTTTCTCTTATAGAAAAACTAGCAATTTGTTTCGAATCGCAATAAATGCTGAAGGCTTCCTGCCATTAAGTCAAAGTTAAACAAAGAACAACTTAAATATGTTGAAATTATATCCTTATATAGTGGACTAGCAGCAGCAAAAAACTATATAGTTAGGCCACGTTCACGCAAACGAAAAGGCTCGGAAAAAAGCACGAAACCCGATATTTTCGAATGCCACATTTATATAAAAACATAGCCATTTATCCCCTCTGTTCACGCAAAAATTGTGGATTTTTTTTGGCGTGAATGCGCCTTTAGAATTTTAATGTTTGCATCTAATACCATGTCAATGTCGTATAACTTTTTGGCGTCATATCCACCGTTGGTCTGTTGTATTCATATTACAACAGGTCCCTAAAAAAACTTTGAGTGGCTTATAACTCCACATTGATCCTTTCATAAAACAATTTTCGAAACTATATATAGATATATTCATACATGAACATAACTATATACATAAATTAATTTAATAAATACTTACCTTTCGATTATTTCAAATAAGCTTTTTAGTTGAATTGGTTTTATGTTGATGATAACCACATTTTAGATGACGCTCTTATTATACATATATATCCCAACGCAACTGCCGCTGTTTTCAGAAATACACTGTGCTTCCTTGACCCAGTTTTAAACTTTTAAACAAAAACCAATTATTCGCGAAATAAACATATCAACGCTTACATTTCTTCTATGAAATCTTTACTGATAAAAAAGTAAGACTCTTGTATATTCAAACTATTCCAGACATATAAATAGAAATTATATCTTAACAAATAGTCTATTAAGATAGCAAAACGCAAGTACACAGATTCATTTTGGTGCATGTGACTTAATGCATGCTTGTTGACGAAAACAATTTTAAACATTCTATAGCTATAGGGAAATAACGAGACAATTTTAATCCGTCCCTTTTTGTATGCATTGCCTTTAAAGTTTTATATTGTAAGTCAATAAATATGGCGTAATCTTAATGCTATATATGACTTTATATGTTGAAAAAGGTTATAAGTTGAAAAGGGTTGGTAATATACCTAAACGTTTAGTATATATTTTGAATAACAGGATATAACTTTTTATCGGGAAACATGACAGAGGACTGTCTGTCTCTTCTTTTTAGGATATATATTGTACATGTATATAACAACTTCCGCGTTGGTATTTTCGGGGATATTTTCCTACGCGTTTTTGTCGCTTGATGCTTATTCATTTAAGATTTTATAAACTTCACTTTTAACGATCAGATAGTCGGTTTAAACTAGGAAACTTAAAACCATATAGCTAAAGTCTGATTGTACTAGAAATTTATCCCAATTCTATATCATATTGAAACAGGACTATTTATTCATTGAAATGTCAAAAAAAGGGATCACACAAAGTAATCATACACTATAAAACAACAAAATAAGTTTAACTACTGCATATCAATGAATTACTATATCAACTTCAATTTATATTTGCCAAAACGAAACAAGGATATAATTTTTATTACGCTTCAATAACATGTTTAAATAACACATGACATAGAAAATCAAGGATTAAAACTTTGAAATAATTCATTATTCAAAACAATGGAACCACGTGACCACCGGAAATGGAGCCATTTGTATTCCGAAAGCGATGTCCGAATCCCACGTGCATCATAGAGGATCTACCGGATGTGGCCAACGTGTGCTGCACATGCGCAACTCCCGCCAAAATGCTATTTCCTGAGGAACTCCAAATGCATCAGATGATGACGCAGCACCTGTCGACTCTGCACCTGGGTAAATGCATTTCTATTTTTCAGTATATGAACATATACATTTATAAATGAATATGTAAAGTATAAGTTAAATATTGGAACCGGACAAATATATTCACCAAGCACATCGCCAAAAATGCTATTCGCTGAGGAACCAAAAATACACCACGTCACGAAGCATATGTCGACACTGCACTTGGGTAAATGTATTTGATTATACATGTTTAGGGATAAAACACAACTGTGAGTTTGTATACCTGATTTAGAGCGACGAAATAATATATAAAACCAAATGCCTGGGTGAATGCTTTAGATTATATCATTTCATGTAAACAGTCGAATGCGTTTCTAACACAACAGGGGAAAAAGCTAAACGCTAAACGTTAAACGTCAAACGCTATAGGTTAATCGCTAAACGTTAAACGCTAGGCAATAGCTACCTACCTCCCACTCGACAACAACATCCTTAGGACGTCTGTATCACGTAGTTTAACGTCTCGACGTCCGCAACACAATTAAGACGTCATGACATAATCGAGACGTCCCATTGATGCCATATAATGACGTCAATAGGACGAGTTTTTCGTGACGTGACATATTAACACGTCAGTAATTCGTCAATAATCAGACGTTGTAAGGACGTGCTATTAATGTTGTCCTAATGATGTTGCAAATTTTACGTCCCCCTCACTGCCAATATGAGGTTGAAAGGACTATATATATATTGGTTGGGACGTAATCTAACGTTCTTAGGACTTCATTAAAAGACGTACATACCAAAAACACATATTGTTTAAGAGCATTGCAAAAATCCCTCCAACAATTGAACGTTTTTTCACCAGTTATTGCAGGGAATGTTTTGTTTAAATATAAAATATGGTAGTCCACATGAATATCTATAACATGGCTCAAAAATGAATATTTATGTTATTTATGTATAAAATGATTTTGATATTTAAATAAAAATGTCCGGGCAATCAAGATTACGTCCAATAAAAGGCTGTCCTTTAATCGTTCCATGACGGACAAGGTTAGGACGTCTTATGTATAGCCTTTGCGGACGTTTTTTTATACGTCCTTAAGATGTCAGATATGAACGGCAAGACGGCGTCTAAATATTACGTCCGGCAAACTTTCATACAGGCCAAGTAGAGTAATGAAATAGGACGTCATGTAAAGACGTTGAGGGGACATGATTAGGACGTGGCCTTGCCGAGTGGGCTATGTGAGTTGTGTAGAAACAATTTTAACCATTATGAGTGTTTATCATAACCATACAAATGCCCTGCCTTACAGGACACCAACTAAAATGGACAAACATAAGTGTTTAACTGAGTTTTATTTCATATAAAGCCTGATTCACGCAAAGCCGAAAAAACCTAGCCACGTCCTTATCACGTGAAAATACATGCTAACTTTAGAAGCTTAACGTCAACCCCTTTATTCTGATCTTGCAAACCCTTAAACGTTTGATGTTAAACGCAAGAAAGAATTTATGTTTAGAACTGCGCGACACTGTATACAAAAATTCCGTTTACGCGCTAAATTTGTATTGTTTAGCTGTTTGAGCTACAAATTCAGTTAGAAATCGATTGAACTGTAGTTCGAGAGTTCATATTTGAATCATTGAGAAGTGTATTGTGCCTTTTGGATTTCTCACAAAACTATCATATTTTTTTTAGATTTCTATTTGCATTTGTTTTATATAACAAGACATATTGAAACACATACGTCACTTCGCTTTCTTACATACATTCATACATTCGACAAAACAATGATTCACTTGACAAAACACAAGATTACAATGTTTGGGTGGCGCAGCACCACTTTATGGTGCGTCAGCGGTACTTTGCGTCTGCGTCTGCGGAATCTGAACTGGTATAAAACAAAGTGATCCCTGCGGAATTAGTACCGCTGGGTTTACTATGTTTTATACCAATTTATATTCCGCAGACGCAGACGCAAAGTCCCGCTGACCGCACCATTATGTAGGAAACACATATGAGTGACGCAGCACCCTTTACTCTTACCAAATCATTCTATCTCTATCTATAATATTGTGCATACAAAAAATAAAGAAATATAGAGGCTATCAAGCATATAACAATATGTTTTACATTAATTCTAATTCTAATCATATGACAAACCATACTGTATACCTTCATCAATTAAGGCAGTATGGAGAGCCCACTTTGACTCTAAGTCTATTGGGCGAGTACAACCATTGTACTTGAGTGTTTGTTTGACACCTTCTCAAGCTTGTTTTAGCCAAGTCATTTCTTGGAGTGCAAGATTGTTCTTTAGGGGTTATTACATTGATAAGCTTTATTTCAGACACCGAATTTTCCTCGGAGTGCAACTTACATTTCTGAGTCGTAATTCTCCAAGCACAACTCAAGCTTGATTCAATATTATCTTTTTGTTCTGATTCAAGGCAAATAAATGCAATTTTATGTCTTTGCAAACGGATGCATCGTTTGCATGAAATCCTTTTATGAAACCTTATTTATTTGATAGGGGCTTTCATACAATTTGAACATCTAACATACTTTGTGATAATTTTGAAACAGTATTTTACTAAATTGAAGTCTGAAGTACATAAATAGAGGCTCATTGTTGATCAACGATCCAATTGCCCGTAAACCTATGTGAAAGCAAAGGCCATGTCTAAAGAAATCGCTCTGTATGCCGCGAACATAAGGACGAAAAAAAATAATAAATGCAATGTTAACAATAATTGTTACAATGGGGGTAAAAAATAAAAGCGATCAAATCCGACTCGGTAATGAATAAATGTAATAATTTCTGCAAGTATGAGCAATGCGGCATACTTTGGTAGACGAAACTGATTTAAAAACGTTGAATCGGACGTACGAATAACGTCCAACGGACGCCGAGACGTAAAAGGACATCCGGAAAACTTACATATGGGCCCAAATTAGGTCGTCCTCTCGACGTCACGTCCGAATAAGACGTACTATGGACGACCCCTGCCGAGTGGGAAGGGATTCGATCTATCAGGAATAACACGCTTAGTAGGCTGATTTTCATTCACATCAATATCATCTAGAATATCTATATATTAAGCCATTTTTGTATTGCTTTCAATCAATGAACTTAACATGTAACCATTCAAATGAAATATTTTTACAAAGTGGATAAATTTAACTTTTATACTTATTTATACGCCTACATATATTCTCACAAAATGACAAATATGGTGTATGATTTGAAGGAATCATTACCTTCAAATACATAAACCTTATGCAGATCAAATACATGTGACAGTAATTGACATTTAAAATGGCAATAATGCAAACTTGAGTAATGCTCAAGCACTTTAACCCAAGTATGACACTTGCACTCCAAACCCTTACTCAAGTAACGCTCAAGTCTTACTTTGAGCAATCAGCGATAGTTGCACTTGGGCATATGTATCTACTATATTTCCTTTCACTAAGGATTCTTAGAATAAGCTCAATTTTTAAATTGTGGACTGAGTATCTATACACCCCACTTCTTACTCGAAATATATACTTTTTTATAATGAGGAGAATGTGATTAATCGATTTATGTTCAATACCAAAAAGTAAACTAGTTTGATTAATCATTCCAGCCCACAGTCGGTCAGGATCTATAGTATGTAGAATATTTTCGATTTTCTCCTTAGTCCAGGTACATTCTAGGAGTGCATGGTTGATATCATCGATCTTATTGTCATTGCAAAGTGTACAGATGGGACTATATTCCATTTTGTAAGGTTTGAATTAGTAGGCTCTATCTATAATTCTATGCATAAATTCAAAGCGGAAAGCTAACAATCTAGTCTCTTGCGTGGAATACTCAGCATATTTGAAACTATCATCATTTGATTCCTTGATATACCGTTGTTCCCTAAGAAGACATTTGATAAAAAATATGTATATTTTTGGGGGTTGGGATTTTAACGACAATTTTTTACGAAGATATAAATTCTGTCATAGAAGGCTGAATTACTGAAAAATAGTTCCATAAGGACAGTAAATGCTATTTTCTTTTTACACTTTTGAAACCGATTAACAGTTTAAACATCCATACTTATTATGCATATCGATTTTTTTTCTCTTCAAAATACAGAATCGGAGCAGAGTCGACGAGTGTTCATTCCCGATGCAGAAGACACGTGTAGCAAGGAAGAAAGAGATAGGTATTGGATATAATCTTGTTATGGTGCGAATTAAATGTAAAAAAAAATAGGTATGGTGTGCATTTAAACCAGACTCTTTCACATGGCTAGCTATTTTGGCATATAACCCTGGCTAAAGGTCTGTTTAGTTCGAAGTTTTCGCCCTTAATTTTTCGCGCTTAAATATTTACAATTTGAAAATACGATATAAGATTGATTGTTTTATATAGTTTGTTTGGTGTTATATGAAACGTCTTTCTGTTATCTATCATATGTGAAAATTTGGTTGCAATATGACTTATGGTTGCTAAGATATTGCATCATTTGTGAAAATCGCGGCGATTTTTACTTAAGATTCAATAACTAAGCAATCATTGGTTATAATACAATCACACTTTCACACATGACAACCAACATAACAATGTTACAGATAACAGCAAGCAAACAATATTAAACAATCATTCACATATCGTATTTTCAATTGGTAAATATTTTAGCGCGAAAAAATAAGGGCGAAACTTTCATACTAAACAGACGTCGTTAAAAGCCAAAACACGTTTTTCTGTTTATGGATATTTATATTGTGTCAAGAAAATCAGGTACATATAACATATACATATACATTTAGTTATTCAATTATTAATTAAGAGTTTTAAATGCCTTTTAAGCTTCACATAAAGCACGCATCGAAAACAAACGGTTGCTATAGCAATGCCCAATGTAGCCGAGCCTGAAAACTTTATCTTCACGATATGGTTTTATAATTTTTGCCATATTCGAATAAAATTCAAAAATCCAAATGGTTGACCTAGTTTACTCTCGTGCTATTTTCAACTCAACCTTCCACTTCATATCTAAATTGATGTGAACAAGAGATATATTCCCATTCCAAATATTAAAAAAAAACATAAACACACACTGTAAGTGCCTGGCTACATGAGCAGCTACGAGGAGCGACAACCTAAAAGGCTGTTTGAATTATTTTTGATGTGAATGAGTCAATATTTTATTTTGTCAAAACCTATATGGGTACAGCAAAACACCCTAGATTCCAACGTATGTATAGAGCAGTAATTAAAAAAGAAAGCATTTCATAATTGAAAAATCAAAAATAACAATTCGAACTGTAATCATTCTTTATTCGCTGTTATCGCGCTTATATGAATAAAACCGCTTTAGGTCATGGCTAGATTAAATTAACGATTCCTGTTGCTTTATTATAAAAGTTCAAAAATCGCACGTATATGCCAATCATTCTCACTCTATTCGATTCCGTTCCTCACTTCCTATGTGACCAGAGCATTGTACAAATAGCTGGATTCAACTGAGACATACATACATGTACATCATGCTTACACTAGATAAACATGTTTTTGCTTAACATAATTACGCGATGTCTAAATTCGAAAACTATGTCATGGCTGCAGGGATATTCATGTTGTGAAATACAAGCTGTATTTTCCAAATTCATTATGGAAAACGAAAGTGTACTTCGATATCAAAAATGAGATATGGTATCCAGGGTCTATATGTATAAAGTAAATATATATGATGTGATATTTGCAATTGTGTTTTGTTCAGGGAAAGTTACAATAAAACTAGAAAAGCACACGCGTAAATAAAATTTAATTGAACCTAAATAATTGGCCTACCATTTTCATCCATTGATTTATATAAATAGCACATATATCTTTTCCATTACCATTTACGCACATATATTATCTTTGTTTACGATATTTTGAGAAGAAATCTTTGAAATCAGATTAATCGTGCGTCCAAACACTTGCGAAATATTAAGAAAATATAGTTCAAGCTATATAGTTGGATTTACTTTATTTTCTTAAGATTTCGCTGCGAATTGAGACAATTCCGTCATTGTTTGTCCGCACCGTTTTAAGGGCTTTCAATTTGCTTGTGAAAGAGCCAGACGTATATAATTACATATCTACAGAACGCAACAAACCAACTCAATTATGATCGTCTCCTACAGGTACGAACAATGGCGAGATGACGAGCTCATACGCGAACTAGAGCTCAAGTGCATTTCGGCCGTCACCCCTCAGCAATTTCGACCGGAAGGAAGTAAACACAAGCACTTCCGGTCGCTATTCGATCGGTGTGACGTCACCGTGTTTCCGCTTTGCATCGCAGTCTGCGGGGCGTTCCATAAGAATTTGATGAAGGAGATTTGCGCGGACCCCAGTACATACAAGAAGGTTCGGGAATATTTTTGATTGCATTTTAGTTTACGTATCGTTGTATAAATATCTACTGAAAATCGTTTTTGGTCCGAAAGCATGCCTACATTTTTAGCTTTCAAATGTCTTTCTTCGAGCACAAGTTCACATTTGTGTAGAACCCACAACATAAGTGAATCTTTAATAAATAGCTTTACACTCATCTTTTTAAATTTTATTTCAAATTTTAAAAATAAAATTTTGAAAATGTTCATTAATGGTACCATCTTTATTTATGTTTTTTTTTAATTCGGTCCAAAACACGCCCATCTATTTTTATATTCTCGAAAGTAATGCAAGGTTTGACCGAGCTCTAAACTCCTCGATCACTATTCCTATTTCCAAATAGGTTATATTCGTCAACCCTCCACCAAATATCACACCATTCAATGGCTGGGAATTCACGGAAAGCCTCATGAAATACGACTGCGACCCGAAGAAGAAACTCAACAAAACCATCGGCGTCATCGAACAAGCATGCAGAGAAAGAACAATTCAAGGTCAAGGTTTCGGTCAAGGTCACGCTAATGACGTCATACGGAGGTCTATGACGGAACAACAACTAGGAAGGGCATTTCGAGGTTTGTGAATAAAATTATTTTGTGTTGATTGGTAAATAATAGTATAATCATTTGATAAAATAGGCAAAAGCGCAAGATAATCATGTTAGACTTACATGTAATTAAAAAAAAAAATGATTATAAGAATTTTGTATTGACTCTTAGCAAGATAATTTTTGTATTTACCGTACCAATACGTAATATTTAGGCCCTAAATAAACATATTAAACAATGATATTGTTCATAATTAAGAGTATTTTAATGTTTTTAAGAGGTTTTTATGGTTTTCCCCTAACAAAATAGTGCTTCGATTTGATATTTCCTTTTATGAAAAAATGCATATACTTTTAAACTTAACAAGTGTCTTGGTAGGTTTCCCAAACGTATACATGGAAAGACACAGTTTGATAAGGGCAAAAAAAAGCTTCCCGTGTATCTACCATGTGATATATAGAGTCTTATATTGAACTGCTGTTTTTCAGACTCGATGTTGACTCATTCCACTATTTCGAGCTGTGACTCTAGACCCGAGGCAGAAAAGGGACTGTCATCTCACCATAGTCGAATCAGTTTCCTTAGTACGAGCGAATCGGCAAGAGGTTCCACTGCAAACCCGTTGGAGAGGCAACGAATTAAATCTATGAGCCAATTTGGACAGGTGTTGGAACATCCTATTCAACACAATACGCAAGCTGGTCACATTCCAGCAAGAAGACTGAGTAAGATATCCTATGATAAAATTAATCAAGATAGGTCTATATTATTATAATGGATTTACCTAGCATGTTTATTTCCAGCCATAAATAATTTTTCTTTTTGTTGTTGTTGTTGTTGTTGTTTAAATTAACCAACTTTTATTTCGCACTGACCATCTAACCACAAATTACCAAGTTATATCGCAAGGCAAAAACAGTTATATTGACAACAATGTAATGCAGGAAACTACTATGTAATTTTGTAAATTTCAGGCACTTCTTCCACACGATCCGACAGAACGGATGTTACATGCAAATCAAGCCCAGAAGATGATTTCACAGGTTTGTATGGGCAGCATTAGAAATTATCCGTTATAATTATATTGTATTAAGTCGTCATGTATTTAACAACATAAATAGATTAGAGATGTTTATATACAGCTCATTGACCTCCGGGCCCCTTAAGTTTGAAAAAAAAAACTTGAATGAAAAATGAACGCAATTAGAGTAGCAGTACATTTGTCAATATAGTAAAGTTATGTACATTTTTATATATACGACACATGTTCACATGTTTTTATTTTAATCTTATAATGTGTTTTGCAATCAAACTTACATGTATTACTTTTCAGATGACATAGTCTTTCATCTTTTGTAGCACCCACACCTTCCCATCACACAGACATCTCGGAAAGTAATCAATTCGAAAGCCAATCCAAAGGTTCGATTATTGAGAAACTTTATATATCTAAGTAGAATTATCGGTTTCAAGACATATTGCTATATTACAAGCATAAATAACTGTGGTTATATCACCTAATTAGTCAATGGAACACATTTTTTTATATCTAAATTTTAAAAAATGATCATGAAAACAAATTATGCGACAAACAACCAGTAGCAATTTTCGAATCGCTGCGAAATCGAAAACAAAAATAGAGAAAATCAACAACATTGGGCATATGTTGCAGTTCCTACGATATGTGTTCAATTTCGCAGCGGTTTCACAAATCTTAGCCTTTTGATGGCCTCACCATCAACCATTCAAACGTACTTTATTATGCAGGTATAATTGTTGATTGTTTTAGCTCCATCTCATCACACTGGCTCTATCTTCCTAGATCCAGTTGAGCCTTCCATGGCAGATACAGGTTGGTTTCTTGACTCTACCCACTCGGCAAGACGTCCATAGACGTTGAGGGGAGTTTTCCAGACGTCCTTCTTCGACACGGACATAGAAATGAAATTTTGTTTACGTCGCGTCCGAGTTAGACATAAGAATAACGTTCTATGAACGCCGGGACGTAAAAATGTTGTCCGGAAAACTTTCACTTGAGTCCAAGGTACGTCGCACACTTAACGTCACGTCCGAATGCGACATAATATGGACGGCCCTTGTCGACATGCACGTTTATACTTAAGCAATTGTATTATTCAATAAATAGTATTTTGAAGAGCAACGACGGTAAATATTCAAACAGGTTATTTTGTGCTATATTTAATTTCACAATATATGTTAAAAATTGCGATTTAGCACTTTATTCTTACTGATATGTTCTGAAAAGGCGTTTGAATTTTATCTTGCAGGCAAATCGCATCACACAGGATCAATTGCTTCACAAGAATCAAATGTTAATAAAACATCAGAAGGTGAATTATTGGTATTTCTCAATCCTTCCTGTTTTCTCGCTATTTTGTTATCAATATCACCACAAAGAAAACGAATCTATTTCATAACATACACTAAATGATTTTCAAGTATTTTCTGAAATGTATGTTTAAGAAGTAATATCTATCACTTCATATCACTGATGGTGTAATATTATAGACAATGGTAATTTTAAGTGTGATATTTTATTCTACAGTTAAGTCACACCATACCGGCTCTATCACATCACATCAAAATGCAAAACGCATACAAAAGCAAGGTGAGTTTTTTTTAAAAAAATGTCATTTGTGCCGGTGTACCATGATATTATTGCTCCCCCCCTTAATTCTTGCTCCCGGCAATAATATCATAGAAAAGAGGCCATGAGATTCTTGCCCCCTCCGTGAGATACTTGCCTCCTGTAATCGTATTTTTTTACCATTTAAAAATAGTTTTGATTGATAGAACTGAAGAACCACGGATAATATGAAGTGCTCGGGACTAGAAAATGTAGTTCAAGTTATCCGAACTTCAAAATATCCGAATAAAATTCGGTATAAAATAGTGAAAAATACGAATCGGGACCGAGGAAACAGTTTAAATTATACCGAAATTCAAATTATCCGTGTTAAAATTAACCGTGGTCTACTGTATACCATATTTTCTAATAAAGCGTTACTTTGTTTTGTTTTTATAATTATTGTGTAAACTAGGTAAAATTTATTCCTGAAGGACATTTCTCTCAGGTTTCAAGTTTCACATAGCAACATTCTGTTTTTTTTTCATTTCGGCCAAGGATTTGCATAAATGTTTTCATAAAACGCATCGCATATCATTTAGAATAAGAACAAATATATTTCAATGACAAGCGTCAACGTATTATAATAAATAATGTGACTTAGTTGTAATGAAGTCTCCTTTGTATAAATACATATGTGTCTTACACTAATCGTAATCTTCCATATGCACACTTGGTCACACATTTCAATGTTTCAAAATGTTAGAAAGGGTCAAGTATAATAAGTGTTTTTTTTTTAAATATATATATGTATAATGTGTCTTTACATAATGAAATAAATAACTATAAAAATGTCATTGAAAATAACAATTAGAACAAAGCCATGGATGACCAACAATGCAGTCTTTTAACAACCAAAATATTAATTTTCTACTTAGTTAATTCGTTAAAAAGACGATTTATTTGCTCATCATATGTCTGCTTTCCATATGATACTAGTTGATGTATTTAAAATTCTCATGATTCTCATGCAAAGATAATAAAAAACATCTTTTGACATAAGGGGCAATAATCTCATGGCCAAAATCCATTATACTCTTGCCCCCGGCAATATTATCATCGGGGCAATAAAATCACGCTGCAACGGATCAAAATTCCGTTTAAAGATATCATTATTGTAATAGATCACTTAATTCAAAATGATAATCACGATGGATTAGTAAGGTATATATTGGTTCCTCTGTACAAAATACTGTTAATTAAAAATGAATATATTTAGAGTCAATTGGGAAAATGGGATTTGAATTATAATGATTAATGAAATACCAGAGATCAGTCAGTGATATATTTTACGTTAATTATGCTAGTTTTATGTAAGTTTTCATTCTGATATTTCAGAGTCCATACTTCCTATCCAAAGAGTACACCAAGAAATGTCATCAGGTCAGTTTACTCATCAAAATTATTGATATTAATTTAATTTAGAGATATATTAAGTCAATTTCATAACACTTCCTCGGGCTTGTAATAATTTATCTAAAGAAATGACAACCCTAAAATATTGATATATAATAGAAATAATACCCGAAGGGTCCTAATCAAAATGGTTATTGACCCGCGGGATAGGGAAAAGTTTAGAGTTTGTCCAAAGATACTTTAATATGAAGTATATCTAGTTACTTTGAACAAACTCAATTCGCTACATAAGCTGACGGGCCTTGGCCATTACTTTTCCCTATCCCTCGGGTCAATAACCATTTTGATTAGGTCCCTGAGGATTTTATTTCTTTTATTATATGGATATACGCATTTTTTCGAACACTTTTCAGAGTTTGCGTAACTTTTACGTAACGTGGCGTAAAATGGTTATTTTCGAAACAATCCATCCTACCTTGGTGAATAGTCTTTCAAAACAGGCCCGTCAGCTTATGTAGCGAATTGAGTTTGTTCAAAGTAACTAGATATACTTCATATTAAATTATCTTTGGACAAACTCTAAATAAATGTTAACGTAAAACTAAAACATTCTTATTTTGCTGCCTCGAACGTTCCACTTTCCATTTTTTTGCGTTGATGATTCTGCGATTGCGATTCTGTGAATAAAAACAATCCACTTGCTTATCCATTTGAATGAACTATTCACGTCACATTTCATAACAATAATGTCCACATCAACATTTTGTTCAGTTCCTTCAAATTAAATATTCAATACGTTAAAAACTATATATCCTTTCAGTCCGTTTACAACTTTTATCAATGCCAGTTTCTCTGTTCTTTGAAATTGTTAGCATTGCGTTTGATTGCTAATTTCTCCAGAAAATATCGTAAAAACCCACTTTATTTCATATACCGTATTCCCTCTAATAATCGCACATGTGCGATAACTTTTTCAAAATCAGCATTTTTTTGCCAGTGTGCGATTATTAGAGGGAAACGAAAACAGCATAAAAAGCATGATTTATAGTATTGAGCCCTTAATTTACTGTTTAAAAAACTTAACTTGGTCATCATATATCCCAGGAGAATCGTATTTGGTTACATTCTTCTCGAATTTCTCATCCTCATTTTTACCAAAAATTGTCACATACCCCAATTTTCCGTCATTTTAGTGAATTTTATGAGTTTAAAGCAACCGGAAGTTGGGGGTGTGCTTTTATTAGAGACAAAATGAGTGATTTATAGTATTGAGCCCTTAATTTACTGTTTAAAAAACTTAACTTGGTCATCATATATCCCAGGAGAATCGTATTTGGTTACATTCTTCTCGAATTTCTCATCCTCATTTTTACCAAAAATTGTCACATACCCCAATTTTCCGTCATTTTAGTGAATTTTATGAGTTTAAAGCAACCGGAAGTTGGGGGTGTGCTTTTATTAGAGACAAAATGAGTTAATTTCGCCAGGGGTGTGCGATTATTGGAGGGTGTGCGATTATTAGAGGAAATACGGTAAACAAAAAGTGCATTCCATTCATTGCACATGTCACACACGTCAGACTGAAACGTCACAATTCAGGTAGATCAATTCTGATTGACGTGCCTAATTTACAGGGGTACAGTTACGACAAGGGCATTCACCTATATAGCTGGTCATAACGCGCTAATGTACCCACATATAAAGCGAGTGAAAGCGCTCAGTCTTCGATTTGCGCGTTTGCTCAAGTGGTTAGAGCGCTAAGGCAATGGGATGAACCCGGGTTAGAGTCCAGATCAAGACATCTTGAATTTTTCAAAATAAATATTTTTTTGTCACAAAATATGATATTACTACGCACCCGGGCAATATCACAAACGATATGGACCGGGCCCGGATATTGCCCTCTAAAACCCATTATTCTTCACCATCCATATAATAAAAACAAATAATGCACAATACGTATTTGTATTGAATATGATAATTTAAAATGTTTGTCATTGCTACATGTCATTTATATTGTTTAAAGATACAACTGCAGTGAAGAAGTTGGTGCTGCTCAGAGAAAATATAAATATTGAATCAGGTAGTATAAACAGTATTATTGCTCTCAAAATTTGTTCGAAAATATGTCTGAATTATAAATAGCTTGGATTCAATTATGTTATGTTTAATATTGCAATTAATCTGGTAACTATGCTTTTAACGGTGTACGCCATTTAAGTTTCATTCGAAAGAGAGCATACAAAGCAATAAATCATATTGAACGTAACTATATTTTTTAAAACAACGTGTAAGTGCAAAATGTTATCTTATTCATTGCGACAGACCTTGGCGAAAAAGAAACACCAAGCCCCTATGATGTGAGTAGAATCTCTTTCTACCATGATACAATAGTTATTATTTTTCTTATCATCTATACAGTGTATATCAGGGAATCATCAGTTAATAATCAATTTTAATATATTAGACTAGATAGGTGACATTGTTTTTTGCAAATACAACTATCATACGAATATACGGGATTATCATACGAATATGCATGGACAGTGAAAGACACATAAATTTGTTTTTGCAAAAAGGAGAAGCTGATTTAACGAAATATCATAAAGGTACGTTTATGATTTTTCGCAGCGGTGTTTTTGTGTTTATGAATTTCCGCTGCGGTTTTTGTGTTTATGATTTTTCGCAGCGATTTTGTCAGTTATGGTTTATTTTCGCCGCGATTTTATTATTGATAAATAAATCTTGTGGAAACGCAATTTTGCTAACATTTTATATTTCCTTTGATATTGAATATCCTGGAATAGGTTATGTTATTTTGTTAGCAGTATAGGTCAATATTAATACCTACACAATTAAATTCAATAAGAGAAAATTTATTTATCGATTCGTCCCACTGACTTTTGAATATCATGTGTGAAGATTAGAATCCCTTATCAAAATGTCCATTTAGATTCTAGGTTTCCTGCATTAAAATTAGTTGCTTGTGATATGGTTATAGCATTTAAATATTTATTTTAATTATTGTTTGATAATATTTTTTGGGACGTAATATTTTGATTTAATTGAAAGTCTATATATAAGTAAATTGCATGATTGGATTATAGAAATGCAATCAGAGCATTATTCTACCAATTATTATTCCATTTTGGATGAAAGGTTCACATCTTCTACCCAAACATTGAAAAAAATCCCAAACAATGAAAATCGCAGAGAATCGCTGCGGTAAAAAATCATGAACACACCGAGCGGAAACGCAAAGGGTGAAATTTTGTAATAAAATTCGTTTTTAAACCACTTAATTTTATTCAAAAGATGAATAAAAAGAAGTACATATACTTTGATATATATACTTCAATATTAACCAACACTCAAAATATAATCTTTGGAAATCATCTAATTTTTGACCAGAAAAGAGTTTTCGCGGGTGTCGCGTTTTCGCCTGGGTTTTTTTTCTGACGCTGCAAAGTGATTTTGGGAAAAAGGTTTAAAAGTGTTATTTTTCTGTAAAAACTCGTGATTTTTTTTTGTTAAAAACATGCATTGGTACACCAGGTACCCATGGCACCACTCACAATTAGTTTTCTAATGAACACATCAATTTTATGAGCATTTTAGTATTCAAAACTGGTTTTCCGCGCGAAAAATCATAAACGTACCTTAAGAATGATCATTAAATGAAATGCAACAAAATGTTTAATAATATCATAATCACAAATGTGGCATATATCTTGTTCATTTATGATTTGAAATTGAATTGCGTTCGAAATTTCCATAGTTAAAGCAAATGAAAACATTACTCTAGATTTAGTACACTTATTTTGTGCATTTAAAAGGGTATCCATGAAATGATATAATTCAATGTTTAGGAACGTCTTCCTTCCTTCCCCTTGGATCCTCCTTCCAACGTCGACAAATTCGAAAAGAGCGAATCACCGTTAAGGCCAGGCGTGACCGTGCATTACAGCCGGGACGATTGTTACGAGCAACCTCCAAGTTAGTATATCAGATAATCTTCCTTGGATCATTTGTAATAAAATAATATTCGTATGTTGTATGGCATATATGAAGGGCACCCCACGACACATTTTTCAAAAAGTTGTTAAATCGCCTTAAAACAACTTCATAAAGACGAACAACAACAAAATATTCCTTTTTAAACAAAACATTTTTGCAAAAAGGTGTTCCTTTTTTCCAAGCCAGCTGAGCTGTTCCTCCTATTCTAGCCAGCTTGGAGCAGAAAAGGAACACCTTTTGCCAAATTTAAATTGTTGAATGTAACTAAATCACTTATTATAAGTAACAAATAACTTGTTATAAGACGATTGCAAGCAATTACAGTTGATTTACAATCAATTATTCTCATAAATTATTACAAAATAAAGAAATTAATCAAATAAGGTGTTCCTCAAACTCCAAAAATCTCTAAGCTAGAAAGAATTTCCTCAAAATCTCCAAGCCAGCTGAGATTTGGTGGGGAACACCTTTTGTGAGGAACAGCTCGTGGGGTACTCTTCATATATGATTTGAGCAAATAGTAAAATTTCGTTGATTAATTATGTTGTCTTAGATAAAATGATATGGTTTCAGTTAAAA
>LQRL01045876.1:14221-36334 GCA_001703475.1 Hydroides elegans | reverse complement strand
ATTTTATATTCTTAAACATGATACATTAAAGCTGTGCCTGGTCAAGGTTTCATGTCGATCAACCGCAAAATTGTCGAAATGGCGTCACATTTCGAAGAAAACGTTGTTCAAAACACGTTGTGAGAAAATCGTTTTACGAAAGGGGTTTTAAAACACGTTGTGAGATAGACGTCGTTGAAAAGACGTTGTGAGAAAATCAGTTTTAAGAAATACGTTGTGAGAAAGACGTTGGGAGAAAGACGTTGGGAGAAAGACGTTGTGAAAACATCAACTTTAAGAAAGACGTTGTGAGAAAGACGTTGGAAAGACGTTGTGAGAAAGTCTATTTCAGGAAAAACGTTTTGAGAGGCGTTTTGAGAAAATTAACTTTAAGAAAGACGGTGTTCGAAAGACGTTATCCGAAAGACGTTGTGAGAAAGACGTTGTGAGAAATAAGTAATGAGAAAGACGTTTTGAGAAAGACGTTGTGAGAAAGACGTTGTGAGAAAGACGTTGTGAGAAAGATGTGACAAAATCAATTTAAAGACGTTGTGAGAAAGACGTTGTGAGAAATACATTGCCGATTGAGACGTTGTGAGAGACGTTGCGTGAATTACATTGTGAGAAAGTCGATGTGAGAAAGACATTGTGAGAAAGACGTTGTGAGAAAGACGTGGTGAGAAAGACGTTATAAGGAAGATGTTGTGAGAAAGACGTTGTGCGAAAGACGTCGTTTTATATTTGATGGTGCGTCTCCTTCAATTAATTTACTGATATATAAGCTTATGAAATATAGAATTCGGTCCTCTACTAAACCTTCTTTTTTCATATTCGATATTTTGTATATGCAAATTAGTTCGTTATTTCCAAAGTAGATTTTAATAAGAACTGACCATTCTGCATTGACGAATTGTTGAAGTCCACGGGGGATCCAAGGTCACTGACCTTCTAGTTTTGTTTTAATTTTTATACTGAGTGATTTTAAGCCCCGAGTCCTCTTGAGCCGGTCCCGAGGCCACTATAGCATTTACTTGATCAAAATTTAGATTTCAACAACACCAAAAGTAACAAGTTGAATTACAACATGGCTGTATCTATTGTTTGTTGTTATTTTATTGACAATTGCTTAACTTTTTTTTTTCAAAATACTTATAGCCCCAATCTGGTTTCTTTAATTTGTAGGGAGCCGATGTGTATGAAGAAGCATGTGCGATTTACAAAACCCGCGAAACAAAACCAAAAATAAGTGGACCGACGAACGTTAAGCAAGAGGTATGAGAACTATCAAGTACCAATAATGCCATATTCACGGGGGTGTGTCTTTATTCAAGATAAACTAAATGTTTGATAACGTCTCAAATATAACTGCAATAAGCTACGGAGAAATGTTGGTGAAAAAAAAAACAATGAACAAATGCCAATTTTAAAATTTGTAATTTGAGTTTTATGCATATGGTTTTATTTGTAAATTCTCTGAAATAGTTTAAATGTTTACTTGCAGAAAGAGGAACCGAACCTTTACGATAACAATCTCTTAATACGTGGATCTACCAATCTTAAACAAGAGGTAAAATTAATTATAATATAAATGGTAAATGTATTGTTTGTTATCTTTTGAATAATATAGAAATAGCTCATAGACTATTTCTTAACATAAGAATAACGAAAATACAACTAGAACTTTACCCGTAATCAACAAAGTTTGTTTTGTAAAACACAGTATTTTTCGCTTTCAAGGTAAACTCCACATCCACAAGAAGTCCTGGATTGTTTCGTAGAACCATGATGTGGATTGAAAAACGGATGACTGGAAGGGCCGACACGGGCAGAGGCAAGGTGCATTCTCACACGAGCACTCCGGAGTATAATACTCCTGGACCAAGTACGACCAATGAGCCTGATTATGATAATTTCAACGTTGCTGACTATCTTGAGATGGATAGCATAGCTGTCAGCAGAATTAAAGGTAATAGATTATAAAGCAGCCCATAGAAATTGTCTCATTCAACATATCAAAATAATATTTTATACCACATAAAATGCAAAAGCACGGCAATTTGTGAAAAAATATCGTGATCAATTTCGCTTAATTGTAAAAATTAAACATTAGTATAATAAACAAAACGACGTCTTGAGAAAGATGAGGTAATTTGTCAAATCGAGTTAAAAATTATTATTTTTTAGAAATCAAGCAGCCCAAAGAGGACAAGCCTAGGAAACCATCATTAGGTGTTGGTGACTACCTTACCCCAATCTGCCCCACATCGCCTCGCAAAATTCGCTCTTCCGGTGACATCGCATCAAACGTGAAAGAACCGAAATCGCCTGTCCGTAGCAACTCCGACTCGAGCCTTCTGTCACCGAAGGGATCTATAAAACGACGTGCCCTCGAGGAACTCCAGCCAGCAAAAGCCGAAGAGCAAGAAACATATGGAGCACTACCTGCATCGAATCAAATTAACGCATCAAACCCGTACGTTGCCATGGATACAGATTCAGATGAAGATTACGAGGAGCCGGACGTTAAACATATGGATTTGTCCGGGGAATCAGAAAATGATTATGCGACCGGTGATATCAAGGTTGAAGCAACTGGTGGATCCAATAAAGAGCAAGAAACCCCATCAGTTGAACAAGTTGATCAGACATCGACTGGGGAATCCAAAAACGATCAAAACCCAAGTGATGCTAAGGCCAAGACATGCGAAGAATCCACAAATGCGAAAACGAAGAGCTATGGCAAAACGGAAAAGGTTGATATTCAGCCGATTCCTTCCAAAGGTATCAATGCCACTCCTGGTAAACTACCATCCCGTGTACAGTCTGAACTGAAGCGTTTACACGCCTCGATGAATGCCAAAAACCTCGCACCTAGTACAGCCAAGTGGAAGGCAACTACTAATGAAGACCGAAAAATATCTGAAAGTGAAGATGTCTACAATTGGCCACAGGCACCCGTACCTAATGAAACGCCTCCAAAACCTAAAAAGCCAATTAAAGCTGTTAAGCCGAAAAGCACAGTTAAGATACATTCACATGCCATTGAAATCATACAAGAAATTCCGCGTCGCAGTCGTTTCAACAATAACGAAGAAACGAAGACATGTGATGATATAGCAACCAGGAAGAAAATGTCGCTTCCGAGAACCGAAATCAAAGAAAGTGTTGACATGTCACAAAAGTCATACAAGTTGGGTTCCAAAGACACATATGAATATGCCGATACCTCGATGCAAGTGCAGGCCGCCTTCGGTTTCGCTCAGACCACATTCACGGATTACATGGAGCCAGCGAAATTGGATGTTCCGTCAAATTACGAATCCATGCAGGCATACTCGAAGGAGGATCCCTACTCGGATCCAGGATTCGCTCCGAGTGAATTTGAGGATGATGATTAAAACTGTTGGCTTATTATGTTTGATTAAGAGACATGCTGAAGTATAATGAATGCGTCCGTTATATTCTCATGGGGTTCGTTATATTAGCTAAATATACATGTATGCGTGAAAATCCATCTCGATTATGAAAATATTTTTTTACTCGTGTGTGCAGCTGCTATTTTTTTAATTGCGCTCTTAATTCAATACACAGCTATCTGTTCTCTCCATATGATTTCTCACTTTTGATTCGTAAGTCAGTTTAATATATATTGATCAATGGATGTTTTTCTAATGCATATAGACAACGACTCGATTTAATGGGACAGTAAAATGAAAATTTGGCAGTCTATACTAATTTTTTTATGTTCGTTTCAAAGCAAAATTTTGAAATTTTGTCTGCTTATAGGTGTATATGTTTAGCATATATTCTATGAATTTGATGCCATTTCATTATCCAAGATATGAACTATGACAGTATTAACTTTCATGGGGTAGCCAAATCAGTGACCTGGGATAATGGGACAGGCCGTTTAATATGCTAAACGTATGATAGTATGGTAATAACATTTTAATAAGTACATTGAATAGAAACAAATTAACAAACGCTTATTAATTTCACACTTAATGAGTAAAAACCCTAATAACTTTTACAGGTGTTTTGACTGGTTGTGTATTTTTTATAGAATTAACATATAGTCAAAAAATAATTTTCACACAAGCCCCTTGATATGTGATAATAAAGAGCATATCATTTCAGGCATTGGACCAGGTGTTCTTTGGTATATTTATCCAGTGCCTTTCTTTAAGGTCGGGGTACGCTAAAAATCACTCGGCTTGTCTTAGATAAGTCCCTTGATTCTTCAATAAGTTGCAGTGCATTATTAAGACTGTTCTACATGACATAGTGCCAATACATTATTTGATTTTTGACAATTAGGCACAAATAAAGGTCACAACATAACGTTTATCAACTTGTCTAAATATCTTAATAATAAAATCGTAATAAAACACTGTTTGAATTGAATCTAAATACTGTTAATTCAACATGCTTTACTTTATAAAAGACACAGATGCCATTAAATGTAGTTGAAGTCATATCATAGACTATGTAACTTGATGCATATAGACTCATGAAAAAAACCTGAAGCGTAGAAAGTGTGAAATCCAAAATTGTTTGGATAAAGAAGTGTACCATTAAAGTGAAATAAACCGATCTTTTTTATAGGAGCAATTTGTGAAAAGAATAGGTTTAGTCTTAAAGCTAGATTATCAAAACTGTCTATAAACACTCCCTCTTTCATTGATAAAATTTACCAATACTTTTTTAGCAATAATGTATGTTTATTTGTGTACAATGGTAACTGTCCCATTATCCCAGGTCTGATATAATCACTACCCCATTTCATAAATTCATTAGAATCTTAGTCATTGTTTATATTATGTAAATCTTAATGTTATAACTCTATGGTATATATACACACCTATAACATATGATAATATCATGAATTTTTGTAATGGAAAAGTGTCAAAAAAGTTTACATGATTTTGGATTTTCGCATTTTCTGTCCCATTAAATCGAGTCGCTTTTCTACATTCAAATATATTCATGTACTATTTTATACCCAGCAACAAGTTATCACCTTTTTTACATTGGTAAGATAAATGTGTATATCGGATGTAAACAAAATGTATATACACTGTCCAAAAAAAGTCAAGCCCCCCTCCATTTGTTACCATTAACCTATGCAGTTGTGCACGGTTTTAGAACGTATTGTTTGTATTTATAAACCAATCGTTTTATAATGTTTGATTCAGAATATTGTCTACCAAGGTGTTAAATGTATCCATGGCTAATTTCGTCACGATTCGATATGTTTAAGTGGGTTAAATAACGAGGAAATTGAAGGTAGAATTCTACCTTATCTGCCATGGTGATGTTTTGGGCAAACGGGGTATCTCACATTGCTCAAAATAGCCGATTTGAACTGATTCATTTGTAACAAATTGGTCTCATAGGTAGACTTCACATGTTGATGTACCGAGTAACTCAAGAAAAAATTAAAAACGATTTATTTTTCAATGCTTATCAAGACTATTTAAAATGTGCTTTTCTGCATACGTTAATGGTTAAGTCAGGAGGGGGCTTGACTTGTTTTGGACAGTATACATGTATGTATCATATACAACTCTTTTTAGATGTATATTCTAGTTTTGCAGTACATTTATATACTTATATACTGTCATTCAAGCATATGTCATAAGCAAAACATCCAAAATGAGGATACGTTTTCAATCGTTTCGAATCTACATATTTAAGTGGGGTCTATCCGGTTGTTGGATCATAATGATATATTGATATCTATTGCTATATATTTACTTATACTTTGCTTGATTTTGTAATATTGCTAAAGAAGCCTCTCTTTGTCGACAATGCATATTAAAGTATATATATTAGTAAGTCTTTGACTTTTCGAATTTAATTGTTGTTGATACTATATGGTAATCGATAACGCGTCTTAAAGGTCTGCAATACCCCACAAGCTGCATGTATCAGAATCACACGTTTATAACAATAAAATTAACAGTATCTGCAAGCGAATCATGTGAGAAAAACGTTAAGTAATATCTATCATATAATATTTTACAAAAGTTATCCAAAAATAGTTTTGGCGTGTACATTGTAAATGGCAGTTATATTTATGAAATTGGTGTAGATCTATATACTGCATATATATTAAATATATATGATTTCAGTGTTTCACTTCAGTTCAGTAAAGTCATATAGCACCGAAAACTGGTTCAGTCAAAAGAGAGTTCAAACTATTTCAAAAACTAATCGTATGGTCTTGTGTATACAAAATGCTTGCTTAAAAAAATATCGAAAGTATCATATCATTGATTGAAAAGCAATAATGCATTTCGTGTTTTAGTTTTTTGCTGCTATTTTATGTAATTAAAATAATTAAAAAATGCGCACCAATACGTTTGACTATCATTAAACATGCTTTATCTTCACATGCATATCATGAATAATCATGAGAAGAAACGACTATATTTAGATAAACATTTCAGCTATTTTCTTTCAAATCGAAATAGAAAAATGTGTGCATTTTTTAAACTCATTTGTATCATCAAACCACATATTTTATCATTAAACCCATCAAGTCACCCCTCTAATTACTCCTTAAATCCACTCAAACAGGGAATATCGGCCAGCGATGGGGATAAAATAGCCGGTTACCCTTTTGGTCACACTCACCCAAACACACCAATCGATGCTAGCATTTAATGCGATCACACTGTTTAGCTTCTTACACGTATCGACAATTAGGCAAATTAAGATCAATCGAAAGCTGACTTTGACAAGCGGGACAATGGGAAGGGTCTTCCATGAAAGATGGGACAGAATACACAATTGGCAAGTGGACATATAACGTCGCTTTCGGACGTGGCGTCAAAAGTACGTTCTTTTTAAGAGATTTGTATTTTTCATGTTTCCTTTTACGTCATTACGTCAGAGAAACGTTCTCTTTAAGTTAACTTCAATCAAGAAGTTACAATGACCTAAGTTCCTATGGCCTTGATGAACAAATGAAAGAATATCATGTCGACGTTATTTGATGCATTGCCGAATAGCTTTTGATGGTTAAAGTGCATTTGGCTGGAAAGTTGCAAGGCATGTTAAAAATCAAACTTATATACTTATTACAGGTCCAAATATATTCAGTTTGTCTTTATATACATCAAAAGGGCATGTTGATTAGTTATCTTTGATGCACAGCAGTCTATCCATGTACGGGGACTTTCCTACTTTAGATATCACATTGGAAAACCAGAAAAGGAATTACCTTCCTGGTCTTGTTTTAGGAAATGAACAGGCTCAAATGATTTCAAATTATACTCAACGAATCATTAGTCTCATCATCCAATCAAAACATAATTTCTCAATCTAATGTTTCATGCACATGATGTAAAGCAAAATTGCACTTTTTCGAGGGAAATATATCATAAATATATTTTATATATTATATTACATTGCAAAAAAACTATTTCTTCAATACAAACCCTCCAGAAAAACCAAAAGGGAGAAAAACGAAAGAGCACAATTGTTTTTACATTATTAGTTCTAATTACGTTCGCAATCCATCTACTCATAATCGAGTTTGTGTTTACCTTTAAATATTTGCCGGTAGAAAGGAAGAACAAAAAAAAAGATGAATGATTAACAAGGGAGAAGCACTCACTCTGGACAACCCCGTAACTGGCAATAAATCAATTGGCGTTAGTAACGTAAGCTACTTGTCCATTAAAGGAACTTGACTTAATAGAAAATGGAGTATCGATACGGATGGGTCAGTTAAAATATGAGTGCCAGGATATAATTAATGGGATGTTTAAATTCGCTAGGATAGTAAATGTTTTTTTTTTGAAAACATAAAAATGTCTATATAACGTGTTCAAAAAAAAATAACGCTCTAGTGTGTGTTTGGGTCTATAACTTTTTAATGCGTTGACTTTTTGAAATGAAATTTTCACATAATCAACTTCAATTATTCTTAATTAACAAAATGTAATTAACTTGGTATTAACAATATAACCAACATCACAATAATACGATATTCAATGACGGGTGACAATACATTTTTCACAATAGAGTCTTTCAGTGTATCAAAAGCTGCGTTATGTGAGTTTAATTTGTTGATTGACTTGTGTATTAAGTTAAATGACAATAATCAACTGCAGTTATTCATGTTTCAGCAAGTTTTATTTCCCTAACATTGTCGATAAGCTTTCCCAAAGAATCATTATGAGTATCAAACGAATGGCTTTGTCCCCTTGATTTGGTATGTTTAAATCTCTCTTGAACACAGGTTTCCTTTTAAATTTAATTGATTTAGTGCAATATTGTTATTGTCTGTCAGGAGTATGCAATCCTTATTCATCACTGGTCTAATGGACACATTTGACCCGGCTACATTCTCTCAATGATTATTATGGTAAGGCCCCTTCATTTGATAAAAATTATACCATTTTTTTTTTTATAAAAACAAGAAAGATAAACGTGATATGCTATTCGACGAAATATCAATCGATTTACCTATATTGATCAATCAACCTTACCTATGCCTAAACTCAATGAACCGACGGGCCATACCAAGCACACAGATTAAGACTCAGACTACGGTCTTGGTACGTAAAAATCGCTAGTTGCAATTTTCACTTTTTTTTTATTTGTTGGGAAACGCAATGAACGATTTGATTATTTCTTTGACAAAACAAAAACAAAGATGTAAACAGTGAAAATCGCAACAAACTTGCGATTTCAAAATCGCTTATTTTATGCAATAGAGGCCTGATGTGAATTTGTTTTTGTCACCCTTCATCAAACATCGTTATATTGGAATGTGGGTGAAATGGTAAATTTCAAGATAACTACATCATCTGAATAAATAATGATTTAAGTTGATTATGTGAAAATTTCACTTTAAAAAGTCAACGCATTAAAAAGTTATGGACCCAAACACCCACCAGAGCGTTATTTTTTTTGAACACGTTAGATATATGCAAATTATATAGATGGATGAAATCATATCGCATTTATTAATTTTCATAGATCATGACAAATCATCATGATATTTGAAGCATTAATTATAATAGATGTTGTTTGGATATTTTAAGGATACTTTCGACCAAAAAGCAATTCATTTAAAAAACAGTACTACTTTTGACTGGCTGCTCTAACGAACGATTGCAGTAAGATGAAAGCGAGTTGATAGCATATCGAAATATTATATTTGCTCCACACAAAATTCATGATGACTTTGGTATATTGGTTCACATGGTTATTTGTATTTATCTCAGGTAAGTTATACTTGGATGTTATGAATATGATTAAATATTAATGTATATATTTCATAAATAGCAATATATCTTTATGAATATAAATCACATTAATCTTGACCAAAACTAATTGGTCCTTTAATGCACTCTGGTCTGAAAGACGTGTTTGCATCATAACATACCAAGTTCTAACAATATATTCGCATGTTCCAGTTCACTCTGTTAGCCCTAAGCAGCGCTTGAGCCATGCTTGAGCGCTGATTATTTTTGTACGAGTATTTTTTTTAATGATTTTTGTTAAGCCAAGTAATATGTATAGTGTTAGCTAGTTGCTATATATGAACCGACCATATACATGTATGTATTAATCTATATTTGCACAATCATAAAATGCATCTCAAAATAATAAGGACGCTAAGGTATGGTCACACCATCGCATGACAGTCATGCCTGCATCAATATGTAGACCCTATACATGTATATGTGTCAATCTATATTTGTATCCATTATTCCAAAAAAATAAACAAAATAACAAACACATCCATTTAAGCCATTTTCCCACTCTCGCGGTCGGCCCCTGCGTCCGTCTGTCACGCCGATTACTATCACTGGCCCGAGTGTCTGGATTATCCAGATGGATACGCGTGTCGCTGTGGACCCGGATTCTCGTGGAACGGCGAAATGTGTGTGGGTGAGTTTATTCAATGGCATATCATATTTACAGAATAGGGATTGCCTGATATTATTGTTGCTCATCTCCGATAATTGTTAACATAAAGGGGGTAGGTAATTACGAAGCCCCATATAGCTAATTTATTTGTATTCTTATTTTTCAGACCAGAGAAAAAAGTTGATATTAAATTTATATAAAGTTTGTATAAAATTTATGTGATTATATTAGACTGTAGTCCTGTTTTTCTCTCAATCAACATCCAATCAAAATATGTGAAACACT
Organism: Hydroides elegans; assembly: GCA_001703475.1. Taxonomy (NCBI): domain Eukaryota; kingdom Metazoa; phylum Annelida; class Polychaeta; order Sabellida; family Serpulidae; genus Hydroides; species Hydroides elegans. The sequence goes on along the minus strand of LQRL01045876.1, from coordinate 26,179 downwards.
GGTGAACATAGGGGGTTAGCCCAGGTAAAAATAAAGGAATGGACCCCACGTTGAAAATTTTCTCTGAATTATAAAGATCAAAAACATTGAATTTAATTCGAACCCTTGGCATGTAAATATTAGGTTTACTAGAACCTTTATATTGTAGTGCATTTATTATCATTTTTGAGAAATTTAAATTTGAATCTATAAACGATAAAAATTTCGCTAAATAATATACGTTAACATGAACTTTATCAAAATCATTGAAAAGTTTTTAATAAAATTATAAAAGGAAAAAAAAATATCAATAATTTTATGAAAAATTATCATAAAGTTATCAAAAAGGTTATGTAAAGCTCTTAATAATATTTTCAGGAAAAAGTTTTCAATTAAGATATCAAAAGAAAAACAACTTTGTTATAAATATATGAGAACTTTTCATAAAGTAGTTAAAATGTTTATGTAATTTTTTGTTGTTGCTAATTTCAAACTAAAAGTGTTCATTTAAATTTAAAAAGAAAAATAGCTTTACAATAAGTCATCAAAAAGTAAATATAAAGATTTTGCTAAATTTCAAACTAGATGTTTTTAATTAGAATATCAAGAAAAAAACTTGACAATAAATTTATGATAACTTTTCATCAAGTTATCAAAATATTATCAAAAAGTTAATATTTATAAAGTTATTGCTAAATTTTAAATTAAAATTTTCAAATTTAAATAGTTAAAAAAAAACTTTACAATATATTCATTATAACTTATCATAAAATAATCAAAAAGTTTAAATAAATGTTTTTGCTAAATTTCAAACTAATTCTTTGCATTTAAAATATCAAGAAAAAAACTTAACAATAAATTTATGATAACTTTTCATTAAGCTATCATAAAATTATCAAAAAGTTAGTATAACGTTATTGCTAAATTTTAAATTTTCAAATTTAAATAGTTAGAAAAAAACTTTGTAATAAATTTATGATTAGTTTTCATAATGTAATTAAAAGGTTTATGTATTTTTTTGTTAATTCTAAACTAAAAGTGTTCATTAAAATTAAAAACAAAAACTTTACAAAAAGTTTATAATAACGTCAATAAACGTCAAAATTATATTGAAAATATGGATATTCAATAATAAACCTTTTGTTTTATATTCTAATTTAAACGAACTTCATAATGATATCATTATTTGATAATAACTTTATGATAATTCAATGAAAACTTATTGGTAAGTTTATCTAAACTTAAAAATGAATTGGAAGTTATCAAAAAAATATTTGTATGATTGTTATTTTTATCAAGTTAACACAAAATATGTTACCTTTAAGGCATTTTTAAGTATGTTGTCTAATTTTTTGATTATCTTGGATAATACATTTTGATAATAATGATACATTTGCCATTAGTTGATAAGATAAAACAAGAGACCGCCAATTAAATAAGATTAGATAAAGCCAGAATATTGGCGTTGTTAAATATTTGTAATAACCTTAGCAAAAACTTTACATTTAACTTTTATTTAACTTCCGCTAACCTTCTATGTTAATCGGTGTTTTAGAGCTTTTGATTGGATGTCGAGTGAAAGGAAATCAGGATTACAGTCTAATTTGATATGATAAACTTTATACAAACTTAATATAAATTTAACTTAAACTTTTTCTTTTTTTCGAAGAATAAAAATAAAAAATAAATTAGCTATATGGGGCTTCGTAGGTAATAGCTAATATTTTTTTTTCTTTTTTAATCCCTCAGTCATTAAAGGATAGATCATTGGCACTTTTAATGCTCTTTTGTCCAATGGATAACTGTTCACTGGATTGAGAAGATTTTTCATATTGTGTGGTTTGATAACAGAATAATTCAATGTGATAAAGATAAATGGCTAAGTTAGCCCGAATCTGATAAATCCGGATCGAGGCATAGTTTGTTAGATTGTGCATCCTCTGAATGTCATGAACATCATATTGTGTGCGTTCATCATGTCAAATTTGCAAAATAGTATACCAAACATGTGTTTATTGAGATTGTTTCCATGTCCAGTAATCTGGGATTGTCTTTGCCATTTGCTCCGAATGAACAAAAATAGGTCTTGAGATGTCACGATATCGGTGACATGGGGACACAACGCTTGAAAGTAGTCGCGCTAAATGATTTCCTATGATGTCTTAATGATTTTTTCTGAATCAAAGAAATGGCATGCAGCTGAAGTCTGCTCATCTTACCATGCGCTTGTAGGCTAGTCATTTCTTATACGTATCTTTTGTTATGCGTTTCCACACTTTCGCAAATAACTATTTCAACCTCGTAATTATATTTGTCCCAGACTAGATTAAACTGTTCAACCACAACTTCATATGTGATTTACAGTTTCTCAACATAAGATGTATATCAAAATGAGTTTACTTTAATAATAAAAAAATCATGTCATACATGTACTGTTATACAATAAACAATACAATAAAAATGTCATTGTGTTTATTCTATTGTTTATTACATTAAATGACTATTGTATTATTTAATTGATTTCTGCTTACACGCACAAGAATGTGTTCCAATCTACATATTAACCTTTGCTATTTGTCTTTCCTCAGCGATTGGTCTCGATTCCCGGCTAGAATTCTCCACTTTGTCTCCATCTCGATACGCGACCGTTTTGGGAAAGCCGTTCCCCGCCCTGACATCTTTCACAGTCACTGCTTGGGTGAAAGTAGCCCCGCTGCAGCGAAACGGAACACTGATCAGGTAAAAGGAGGGTTTGGTACCCGACCAAATGGAACGAAGTCCAGAAAGGCTTTAACTATAAATAAATTTCTTTGTGTCAATTCTTGCGATCTCTGGATTAATACGTATGTGTTAACATAAATATTTGTTATGTTTGTAAACTTTAAAAATTAAAATCGTCATATTTGAGCAGACATGCTGCCAGCATTTCACAATTTATTTGACGGCTATAATTCATGATACTAGTATCCTGTCTTATGTAAACATTAGTAAATAATGCAGATTCTTAGAGTTCAGTCATACGTTTTTTGTGTCGATTCAGCTATTAGAACATCGAAATATATTAACACGATCATTTGCAGCTATTCGGATGGAATAATCGAGAACATATTGCTGATAACCGTCGACTCAAATATCACCTTAAAGCTATGGAATCACACCGTCAACCTAGACGCGAGGCTTCGCTTTTTGCAGTGGCATCATGTGGCCTGGTCGGTCAACCATAATAGTGAGTATCGCGGAGACTCCCAAGATTTTGTTATATTCAATATAAGATAAAAAGTGTCATTAAACTGCCAATTAAAATTTGAGTGCCTAAGGGTGTTTGGAAATATAAGTTACAAAAATGTTTGAAATTTACCCTCTAGCAATAGCCATAAAACTAGTATTTTAATGTGGTTTCAGATCAATTACTTATCTAAAAAATATAAGAAATAGAGAAGGATGGATCACATTTCGAATTATGTAGTATGGTATCCGGTCAAAATGTCGACGGTCAAAATGTCGACGGTCAAAATGTCGACAATTTTGGCAACATAGGTCAAAATGTCGACGGTCAAAATGTCGACGGTCAAAAAAACACAACAGTCATAAATAAAATAAAATATAGATAAAATGCAACCTTATATTTCTCTATTTATTCACACAATCGATAAATAGTCCGAACACTCTTTACAATATGATTTTTTTTTCTCTGCGCAATCGTTGACATAAATTAACCATTCATCTAGATACTCAATATTTTCCAACCTTTACAGTCGAACAATAGATTTTGCTAAGCACAATGCAGTATCCGGATTAAGCATGTCAAGATGCTCAATTGACAAATAATGGTACTGAAAGGTTAATATAGTAAATATGATGGAATATTTACCAGTTATGAAATACGATAATATATTTTCCATAAAATAACATTTTTTTTTGACCGTCGACATTTTGACCGTCGACATTTTGACCTATGTTGCCAAAATTGTCGACATTTTGACCGTCAACATTTTGACCGTCGACATTTTGACCTGGATTCATGTAGTATCAGTTATTAATGGTTCTTTAAATGGACATTTTATTAGAAAATATTTATAAAGAATATCTATTTTGATGAGCACTTTTTTCATTTTCGCAGAAAAACAATGGCAAGTTTTAATAAACGGCGGTCGCATCAAAGCGAGCGGCAAATTCCAAAACGCCCCTCCCGCCATCCCACCCGGAGGCGAGCTTTTGATTGGCCAATCATCCCGCGTTGCCGATCTCTCATTTGATTGGTCGAGAGCATTTCTGGGTCACGTCGCTTTTGTAAACATATGGTCACGTGCTCTAGGTACTCTTTTGTCAATATTTATGACGATTTGAATATTTATTTTGAATAATTGATTGACACCGGATCAAACAATAGCATCAATTTACGCGTCCTCTATTACCCAAAATGTAAAAAGCAAAAAACATAACGTCCAAATTATTTTTCTATAATTTTATTTATGTGTATTTATTTATTAAAACAGTAAGGATGGTTGAATATAACGAGTGCCTTATAACGAAATATGAAATTACAATCACAGGGCGCGTCGAGCTAAGGGACGTGTACCGGAAGTGCCCACTAGCCAGTTGCGGCACGGCGGTGCAATGGGCAGACTTCCGGAGTGGCACAAGAGGCGATGTGAGGCTGCATTGGCCTTCTGGGATCAGAGGTGAGTACCTGGGAACGTTTATGCGAGGTTTAGTGTAATGCGGCCGTTCAGGATCATGGATGATTCTTGGCTACATTTATTAAATATAACGATAGGATATAGCTGGTAATACTTATTAGACGATATTCATTGTATGTTTGCCTTAACATTGAACACATATTGTTTCACAACTTCTTCTTTGAAACCGATTATTTAAAAAATAATTGCTATTGAACAGTTCTTATCCTGCATTGGTTAAATCCTATGGTTAGATTATATCATATCAAAATTATATTTACATATTCTAATAAATCTAGAATGACGAATAATCTACCTTATCATCACATGATTGCCAATGGATTTACCCATGACGTACTCATTTGTTCTATCCAATTGTTTCTTTAAAATCTAAACTACGTTCCATTGCAGCAAAGAATAGTTGCTTCGACAATGGGAATGAAACAGACACATGCGAGCGGTTTTGCAGTAAGGAATATGGTAAGAGGGGCAAAAATCATATCAACGTATTTCAGAACTTACCTTATTAGCTATAGTGAATATGGAAAATTAGACAAAACAAATATAATCAGCAATTTTCAAATAAACAAATCGTATATATGTTTTATAAATGCTGATGTAATTAAATACTGCCAGGTATATAATACAACCTGGTATTTGTCTTTTGGTCAGGCCCCCAATGTAATGACAATTTTGATTTGTATACTCTCATACATAAGTTCAACATTTGTTTCCAAGGGGCCCGATGTAAAGAGGGATTCGCGGGGAACCAGCTCTGGCCTCGAACCGATGCTGGACAGACCGTCACAATGCCTTGTCTGGGTCTTGCACCGAACATGTCGCGTACGATGTTTGATATTTATAAGAAATACATTGGAAATTTAATATAAGTTAGTTGCTTATAACCTATAGAAACGCGTGTTTATATGGGTTTTATAATGTATGCCGTGTGTATGCATCTATTGTTTGATTAAAGCACGTACAGTGACGCTTCTCTAATTAAGCATATACCAGGACCTTTTGTATTTGTTTACCTTAAAATAAAATCCACATTATGTGCGTCCTTTTCTCATATCAAATACGGTAATTTTTATAGTGAACCGGTGTACGCACTCAAACGGTGATTAAATGGTATTTTTGAAGATTCATACAATTCATACATGTATTCCAGGCACTGCAAGTCGGGTGTGTCAGGCAGATTCAAGTGATGTCGCACATTGGCAAAGACCTGATATCAATAAGTGTTCCTCAACCAACATTTTGTCCCTAATAAACATGGTAAACATTTTTTTACATTCCTTTGTCATACATCATAATTTGCTTTTGTTAAAATGCACAAGACAATATTTTATCATTTATAATTTTTAGAAAATCATTATGATGATAAGTCATCCAACTCTTTTTTTTAAATATTCAACCTATTACATAACTCCAGAAGAATATGACATATGACTAGCATTCTCTAAAATTCTTCCCCGTATTTCCTTATTCAATAGACAGAATCACACTCACCGGTGGATCAAACATTGGCTTTGCTGAGCGATATAATACGAGGCACTTCTTTAATCTCACCAGTTGACCTACAGCATATATTGAAACTGCTAGACGATTTAATTCAGAGACAGGTGAGCGAAATGAGAAGTTTGCGTATTTTTAAGAATATATTTTTAAAACATGTAAAATCAAGTTTTGAATTATGATATTGGATGGAAAAAATACTTAAAATGTTACTGCTTGGCTCTCAAAATAATTCGTCCGTTTCGAATAATAATTATAAGATAAACAAGAGAGCATGTTAAGACCAAACTGCGTTTTCAATATTTATTGTCGGATTCCCAATCAAGAATGTAACAGTTGAAATGTCGAAATCAAGACTCTTTTTGACGTGGTCATCCTCGTTTGATGCGAAACCGCTGGAACCTGTACTCACATGGAACGAGACTAAGCAATTTGCTCAGGTATCTATTTTGCTATTTTGATGATATCATTTTTTTATAAAGCAAATATGTAGGAACAAAAAGGTTCTATGTATCTTGTTCTGTAAAATTAAAAAGACGCATTGGCATCCAAATTGTTTCATCAATGTATCCGGAAAATAACATATTCATAATTCTATTCTATAACTTCATGTATAAACAAATGTTTCAAAATTATACATGAAGGAAAGATATTTGATATTGAACTAATGGTCTATTAAAACAATAAATATTCAATACGCTAATAAGATGCACTTTTGGAATCGAAAGATAATTAACCTAATTTTAAAAAAGAGGATGAGCCATGTTTTCGACCTCCTCTTAGCCGATCACAGAAATGGAGCAGCCGCGTGGCTTTATTCACTTCCACGTGGAGCGAAAGGAGACCAATTTCTCCAGGTTGTTGAACGCTTCCTACAGGTAATCAAAGGCGAGTTGAACAGGATTATAAAAAATTGTTAAAGCCAATCGGGGCGGGGCGCCATATTTTGGGATGAAATATATAAGAACGAAGGGAGATTATGGCGTTTTCTTATACATTTTTATGTAAATCCACGGATTTAATGAGGACATACGGGGCAGGGCCCCCTGTGTCACACTTATACATATTTTTAAACAAATTAACAATTCTCCCTATCGGAGCCTGTAAATATATTGGAGCCGTCTGCAGTGCATTATTCTCTATATCCTTACTAAAAAAACATGCATGATTGTGTTAATTAAGTAAGAATTTTAAACAGATTTAAAATATCATATTATCAATAATAATTTTTAAAATAATATTGTTTATACATAATACAGGTTTTATATGACAGTCTACAGTATCATTTACACTTTCACGATATTCCTATTCATGAAGCAATGCTTTCAGCCAAAACTACTACAATAGGTAAATTCTATCGTTGAAAGTTGCTAACATTAAATAGAACAATGAAGCATAAAACCCATCATGTACTATTTTGAGTCTTTGTTTCATTGAATTTGTGTAAAATAGTGTAATAACATCTAAGAATTGACAGTTGATTAAGCTACCATATAAAAGGTCTACAAAAAGTTAATCCGATAAGAAAATGTAAGGGTTGTAAAAGTAAAAATATATATAAATTATAGGTCGTGTTTCTTTATTGTCAGCCAAGTCAGCCAAGTAAGCCAAAATGTCAGCCAGGAAAAAAGAGATTAAAGAAACAGATCGCGGCTGAAGTGGCTTAATTTTTAGGTCAAGGTCTGGCCAAATATAAATCGAAGCATTTTGAGCAAAATCCGACGCAAACAATCATAAAATTGGTTGAACTGTTTATTTGGATATTTATTGCAATCAAAAAGTCGTATTTTTACATTGAAACATAAGCTTAACAAAAAATAAACAAAACGTAAAAACAAAACATTGCGTCACGTGACAAAATTCAGCCAGATAAGCCAGCTTAAGCTGGCTGACGTTTTGGCTTACTTGGCTGACTTGGCTTATCTGGCTGACAATAAAGAAACGCGTTTTTGGCTGACTTGGCTTACTTGGCTGACTTGGCTTACTTGGCTGACAATAAAGAAACACGACCATAGATTTATCGTCTCCGGAATATTAATCTATTATCATATGTTTTTCTTTCAAACAGCATTTGTCATAAGACTTTATCGCAACATAAACTCTGATGGATACTTTCAGGAAAGAGTGATACAGTCGAAACTGTATCCCGATTCTCTTGTTAAAGTGCATTTACAGACAAATTTTAACTTTGCCACAACATCTAAAGAACAAGGTAATTTCTAAATATTCTAATGCGCATATCAATCGCTTAAATAGCCTGCCTATTTTGAAGCGTTATTAATTACGAATACTTGATTCTCATAAAGTAATATATACAACAAATATTAAAAAATAGGTTTATTGCACGAATACTAAAAATACCCTTAAGACGTCTTATTCAAACTGATCCGACAACAAAAACAATTTAGTTATGAAACAAATTATATGATTGATTCATGAAAAAGAACATTCATTTAATCTAAATATATTTCTATACTCAAATAAATTTTTATAGACTTTGTAGGTGTTTCCACATTTATTTGCAACAATCCTGTATTTGTGCCGAATCATGATAATCTAAGGCAAGTCTTAGAATTATCTTAAATATTATTTTTACATTTTTAATTATTATTCCTTAAGCCCTCATTGCCTTAGTTTATAACCAGTATCTGATAACTTAAACCTGATAACTAATATAATCATTTTTTTAATATGACATGCTTTTTAATGGTTTCATTTTCGATTTTCTTCAAATACGTTTTGTTTCAGGAAAAGCAAAGAAGATAACATAAACTCTAACATTGTAGGAGTGCATATTTATTCGAATAATTTTGCAATGTACAATAAAACTGGTTTGATTGAAATAACATCAGGATATAAAGAGGTAATAAAATGTATTCTTTTTAACAATTCATTTTAACTTGTATTTCTTATGTGCGTAAGCTTAAAACAGTCAGATAAGAATATAAACATCTATTTGTAGAACAAATACTCCTCAATAAAGCAATAAAACTTGAGTTATTATTTTTTTTTAGGATTTCAACATATCGCATTCACAGTGTGTATCATTGAATCATGGGTCTGAGTAAGTTTTATTTTGATACAAATATGTTTATTTCACAATGTATCATTTCATTATAAAGTAATCACTTGCTTAAACATTTAAATATATTTTGGAGCACATTTCCAACAATTATTATTGTGATTAAAGCCCTAACCATGAGCATCTTACAGATGAGACAAATATCTGAGGTCTGTGGTTAGAAGCTACCTCAGTTGCGATTAATAAATTGGTCCTTCTCGTATTATCCAATCAGAGGTCCATTACGAAACAAAAAAAAAAGAGTATTCATTTATTGACTTAATATTTCATTCAGTATTCATAAATTGATCTTTCAACAGATTCCAGCAATTGAAGTGGGAGAATGACAGAAAGTGCAATATGACATCGTATACGCCACTCTCACTGTCATGTGCGTATTCTGTCCCTGGTTGGTTCGCTGTGACATCTGACATGTATGACAATAAGGTGAGGGTATCATCAGCGTAGTTTATGAAATTTGATAAAATTAAACATGTTTGAGCAGCAAAGCTCATTGAGTAAATTGACATGTGAAAAATTGCTTATGTGAAAAATAACGTATTTTCGCATAGGTTCATTTCGCCGATTCTAAAAAGTATAGGATATTGCATTTATTTTGACCAGAAATTTATTAAATCATTTAAATATTTTATTGCACTGACCTATTTTTCATCATTTTATAGTGGAGGGCGCCCATACATCGTATAGCTATGCTAGAGGGTCCATCGTATCTCGGGTGTATCGTTTCTGCAATTTTATGTTTTCTTTCTGCTGCACTACTTTCTTTATTCAGGTATCCTCCATTTAAAATTTGAATATGACAAATTATGTATGCAATCATGACAGTGGCCAGGCGCGGATCCAGAAAATGTCGAACCGGGGGGCGCAAACAGTATAAATCATCAGACTGAACCGGGGGGCGCAAATTTATTTTTTGGTCTTACATATAAAGGCGAACAGGGGGCGTGCGCCGGGTGCGCCCCCTCTAAATCCGCGCCTGTGGCGTACCTAGAGAATATCGTACCACTGGATTGGGCCCAACTAGGGGCCCCAATACATTGATGGTATATAAAAGCGATTTGGCAGAGCTGTGGTTTCCTTATGTATTCCGTGTCGTTCCTGACTAAAATGATTTTATGAAATATATAAATGACACATGTATTTAATCCTTTTAACACTTCAATTAGATAAACTTATAAAACAATTTCAGAACTACATCGATGACGGCGCATCTTCACAAACATTTCGCGGCATCCCTTGTTCTTGCGCAACTGGTTTTCATGGTAGGAATGGAGCGAACAAAACATGAGGTACACATTTTGGTATCTGTAAACACAACAACCTTGTAGTTTGGAAAGATATCTTACTTAATATTGTTTTTGATAATATGCAATTAAGTTTAAATTTGGTATTGAAGTGTTTCGAGGTTTGCTTCAGGTACCTTTATAATTTATCGATTGTTTTTGGACGGGCACGTAACATTTAATTTATTTAATATCACATAAAATAATTAATCGAGTTCACGTTATCCAGTATCTGATCGAACTAACCAATAAAATCCCATTTTATTACATTTAATTTTTCAATCAAACATTTTCTCAAAGTCGCTCTGCCAAGCCCTTTCGCTCCTCCTTCACTACCTGTTTCTAAGCACGTTTCTATGGCTCATGAACGAAACCTTCAACCTCTACATGGTTATCATCTACGCGGCGCATTCCTTCCATAACGACAATCAGGCGTCGCCATGGAGATTCTATATACTTGGATGGGGTCGGTTGTGCGACTTCATGTTTATTATGCCTGTACTGTAAAATAGTTATAGTTCTATATAAAACCACAATCATTTGTTTATTACACTTTCCTACGACCTACGATAAGGTCACGCGATTGCGGAGATTCTGCGATCGCTGCTCAATTTGAATAAAACTTTAAAAATCCAGCGATATTGGTACCTAATATTTCCTTCGAGTTTCGCAGCGATCGTAGAAGATTCTGCAAATGAGTGTTTTTACCATTTAACTTTCAATGTAAAATTTTCTTGAATGTGGACGTAATGAAAGTTTTAGAAATAAATAACTAATAAAGAAATATGATTTTTTAGTATTTCATTGCCATCACATAAAGTCTTGAATAACACAATTATATGTATTATAGGTTTGCCCGCTGTTATTGTAACAGCCATGGTCGGCGTGTACCGAGACGAGTACTTTGCGTCAGACAGGTAAGATGCCAGTTCATATGATTGATGGCTTTGTGATGATATAAAAACGTTATTTACAATGGCATTTTGATAAAACAAACAATTTAATATCACTTTTAGTCTATGACAATTGCTGATATGGAAATATATATCGTATTTTTTGTGTTTTGTGGTACTATTCTAAAACATAGCAAATATTATAGTTCAGATTAAACGTGGACTTGTTTTTTTTTTATTCAAATTCTTTTGTATTAAACCTGTAGTGTGGCCATGCGGCGCGAAAAGTTATGATAATTAAAAAAAATAATACTTATAATATACGATTTAAAACATATTTTCTTTTAATTTTGCGAAACTCGCAGACGTGCCTTACTCAACTTTTACTTTCTTTTTATATGTTTATATAAATTTAATCTACAATTAACATGTTTGTGTAAAACACTGGTTTAGATGCAATCGGTAGCATTTTGTAAAGCAGGCGCGGATTTCAAGTGATGCCCCTGTTCGCTTTTCTATGTTAT